>MU227546.1:478603-494864 GCA_018584345.1 Thuja plicata
TGAACTTTCTATTCTTGTAGAAACTTTAGAGAAAGTTACAACCAATGTTTATTCTTTGTATAGAAAATTATGTGATGTTGAATTTTTCACAAAGGATAATCTACAACTTGTTGAGAAGCTATAGTTATATTTAAGATCAACTAGTACTAATTTGGGTAAAGATACTACCTCTAGTTCTTTACATCTTAATAATTTGATAAATGCACAACAGAGAATAGTTGAGCTTATGGCTGAAGATGGTCGAATAAGGGCCAAATTGATAACTATTCAGACAAGCTTGTTGCCTCACTTGGAGGTAATACAGAAGGAACTTTCAAATGCAAAGGAATTATCACAGACTAGCACAAATCTATCAATTGTAGAAAGTTTAGTGAGTCTAGCTGCCGAGCTAGAAATAAAATTGGAAGTTATGAAGATTGCAAAGGAAAGCTGGGATACTACATTTGAATCCACCTTGCAACTTCATAAACAATTTTTGGATAAGTAAAAATTAACCCCACCTGCAATCAGTGACAAAAACAAGGGGAAAATTGGTAAGGAAGTTGGAAAGGACACAGTATGATACATCAGTACAGCACAGGTACACTTGTATATAAATTTTTGAAGGCATGTAAAATTTTTGTATGGATTATTTCTGAGTATATTCCTAGGGGGAGTACTTTGTATACTTAGGCAATATTTTGAAGAAATGAATGGAAGTAATGATAAGTGTTTTTTCCACTAATATCAAAGGGGGAGATTGTTAATCTCTAAGTTCTATTGATGATTAGTGACCAACACTTAGTCATTCACTTAGGCAGTTTTAGTTGGCTATCACTATGGCCGAGCTAAAACTATGCAAGGCCGAGCAACATTACTGAGCAGTTTTTAGTTTGCCTAGTTACATTGCCAAGCTGAGTTACATTACCGAGCTGAGAAGGATACAGAGATGTTAAGTGCCGAGCAACAGACAGTCAAGTGCCGAGCAGAACTATTTTTTGTATACATGTCTGGAATGATACAAACTTTGAGGATAAGTGATCTGGCTGACTTGTATAAGCTTTTTGGGCTGACTTATGTATGCATTTAATATTCTTCTATGGAGTTAGTTATGCATTTAATTATTTTATCCTATGCAATGAACATTAATTGTAATACCATCAAGGTATGGGTATTAGATCTTGATCGTTGATCTAGATCTTGGTATGAGACTTGAACAGATATATTAAGATTTCTTCTAAACCCTATTTTTTAAGTGTGTGTAAGAAGAGAAGATGAAGTGTGGTGACTACATTTTCAGAAGTAGAATGCATTGAGGGTTATTTTCTTAAGAAGTAGAGATCAAGCAGAGTGACAACATAATGAATAGCAGAGTAAAGATTATATCATATTATGAGATCATAAAAGGTACTAGAAAGAGGAGATCCATCATTAGCATCAGAGTGCATAATGAAGGATCAATGCTTGAGACATTCTAATCATTGTATTAGGTGAAAATATCTTAACAGAGTGGTTCTAGTAGACCTTTCTTTATCTCCTAACAAAGTGCTTACTTTATTGTAAGTTGAAATCCTTTAACAGGGTAGATTGTAATGATTTTAGCTCTTAACCAAGTAGACCTTTAACAAGGTAGATTACATTTTGTAATCAACATTTGTAGCCTTAACAGGCACACTTATTACTGCAGTAGTGGAGAATTTTGTGGGTGTCATCCCCACCCCAGTTTTACCTATTTGGGTTTCTGGGTTACCAGGTTATTGTGTTATGTGTTATTTATTTCATTGTTTGGATGCTATCTAAGATTAAGTTAGATTCATATATGTATGAATGTGGATCAGTTTGTTTTAAGTGTTTAAATTTGAAGATCTGATTAACCCCCCCTCTCAGTATCTTGCTTTCCCATTATTGTATTTCCAATACTAAGTGCCTTACAAGTAAACATGCAAGAACTATAATAGTAATGAAAATAGATAATCCAAGATGCAAAAAAGAGATTGAAAAATATTTGTATTCATGACTTAAAGCTTCAAATAAATTCAGATAGACAAATAGTATACTCAGACAAATTTTAGTAGTCTGCCTTGTAATATATTTTCATTAATTTTCCAACTCCAACTCTTTTACAAAATGATACAAGAGCACTATATATATTCCTAAACCATCTTGTAATCCTTAAGATAAGGATGCTACAAGCTTTGGATGGTTTAAAAGACCTAACCCTAAAAACTTAGAAAAGACAAAAGATAGGAAAACACTAAGCGGTGGAAGGACAAAACTGAAGAATAAGATCTGATCTGCTTCTTGTCTTCTTGTGGCTGTTGGCACCTTTTTTTTTATATGTTCAGGATACAATCTGATATTTTTAATAAGATCTAGTGACCACCAATACACGCTAACTTACACTAGTCTTTAAGATTGCTAACCTTCATGTGCTCAAAGAACAAGTGTCATGTGTCCTCTTATTCTTTATCCATGATGTCGAAGTCAACTGTAACATGATTTTTCTTCTTGGGCTTCGTCAAGATGTCCCATGTTGTTACATCTTCCTCTTTTGGCCGCTCAAAGCTCTATATACTCTCAATTTGGGCCTTTTTTCTTTCTCATCTGGCATCAGTTATGTTTTTTACATCTGTGATGAATTTATTATAGTCTATCTTTGCTTTAATTGCTTCATCTAGAATCTTATTGTATCTCTCCATGTCTAGCTCTCCTTGATCTGATATATAAATATCTTTATTGGGTAGCACATTGTCAAACTTTAAGCCCCATATCCGTAATGGCTTGATCTTATTTTCCTCAGTTCTGATGGGAGGCACAAATATATTGTAACTCACCCCAAACATATTTAACCTTGCTTTTATCTGATTTGATTTTCCTTTGAAGAATGACAAGGTGGCTCTAATCTATTCTATCTCTGTCCCAACTAGGGTATCTATCTCTGGTAAGTCTAACCTCAGTGGTTGAACATATGCCAATCTCTCAAAAAGTGTTGTCCTGCTAGACCAGGTTGAATAGTAGGGATTCAAAATTGAGATAAAACTATTCACCTCTACTTGTAAGCCTGGAAATTTTCCATAGGATCCATATACTACATCAATTTTATCTTTTATGATGTCTATTCGATGCTACAAAATTGATGTTAGTCCACCCAAAATCACAGTGTTATGCTCACTGATTTCTTGCTTTCTTTCAGGTGCTATCTCCCCTATTTCCTCTATTTGGATCTCCATATCATGTACCTCTTTTGGCTCAGTAGGGGCAGCCTATGGACTATCTAGTAGTTGTTGAGTAAGGCCAGCTATGAGATTCTCTTGTGCCTTGATCTTTATTATCCCTAACTCTTTGTCCTTGACAATGTCACTAGTGTCACTAGTTAGCTTTTTTATCTTCTCAGACATTTTCTTTGATTTAGCCTCATTGAGTTGGGAAAAGTGTGTTAGTACTTGGGAGATCTCCAAATCTCTTATATTCTGGACTAGCTAGATTATCTTATTACCTTCCATCTTCTCTTGTATATTCAAAAGGGCTAGATTTTGATCCTTTGGAACCAAGCTCCACATTGCTAATGCCTAGGACTTGGGGTTGTATCCAAACCCTCTAATCATGTCCCCAACCTGTGTTTCTGATGAAAATTTAACATTAGGTTGTTTTCTTATTTGATCAATGATAAAGGTTGAGGCTAAGTCCCAACCTTCTACAAGTAACATTCCACTAGCCTTGACCAGTTGCCTTTCTTGCTCTGAATCAGGATCATAGTCTTACAGTGTTTGTAGAGCCTCTTGGGTCACTGGGTCACCACCTGCCAACTACAATTGCCCACCCACTTATTGTTTCTTGTTCTAGATGAGGAAGTATTTAAATTCCTTAGTCTAAGAGGTATCTCTTCCTCCTCTTCTACATCCTTTTGCAGTTTCTTTCCTGCCCTGATCTGTTTTCTCAGTTGGTGATCATATGGCCTATTTCCAGTTATTAGGGGACCAATTTTGTCTCTCTTCTTTACTCTTTTTTGAGAAGGGTCCCATTTTTCAATCTTTTGTCTCTTAGGTGGGGGTTCATTTGTAACTTCCTTCTCAGGGACCTCTGTTAGGTCAATAATATCTTCACCCTCAGCAACTTGTTCTTCTGCAATTGCTTGATTGACTGGAGGGGAACTGGGCATTGAATATCCTTCATCACTATCATCATCATACTCTGATGATGAGTTCCCTTTGTGACCCTTCTCCGACACTACAAGTGCATCCTCTAACTGATTGCATAAGAGAGTGTGAGAATTTATCATGGCATCTAGCCTCTTTAAATAAGGCATGTCTAGGAAGAATCCCCCAAAATTAAGGCCCTTTCTCTTCACCTTTCTCTCTAAATTCATAAGTTCATTGAACTTATCTTCTCTCTTATCCACCTCCTCATCCTCCAAAATGTTTCTTATTAGTTCCTCTTCCATGCACTCCTCATGGTCTTTGGTGTAGGGGATGGTTGGTGTCAACAATTTCTTTGCACTAAGGATGAAACACTTTGTATCAATGTATCTATAAAGAGCCACATTCATCCTATAATGGCTCATCCAGTTATTTACTGGGTCTAATGCCCTCTTTCCAATTGTGAAGTTGTAGATTTTGAACTACCTTGGGGTAAAAGTACCCTTTATGTGTGGAGCAAGGTGTTCTTTATCAGTCAAAATTAATTGCCTTATGAATTCCATTGCAGCTATCCTTGGTGGCACATGAAATGGAAAGATATGGGGAGGGTGGGTACAACCATACACCCTAATCAGTGTAAAGTTCTTCTCATAATAAAAATCACCCCAATTGTGATATCTAAGCCATTTGTCAAGATATTGGCAAGGTCTAAGTAGTTTAATTACTTTGATTGGCAACCTAGTCTTAATTAAACCTAGGCACTGATGAATTAGATACACTACCCAATTTTCAAAGGCACATAACTCCTTCTCCCTAGAGGTATAATTCCACACTCTTAGCCAGAATTGAATGGGGTTAGGCCAGCCTTGATGAAACCTCTTGTGCCTTAAGCATTGGAAATTCATGATGGGGAAGTTGTAGTACAGGATCAAATGCATAAAAATAGAGTAATGCATGAATCTAGGGTTGTCTTTCTTATTCTGAATATCCACAAAGCCCTAGTTATATGATCAATGATATACTGGATATAATCAAAGTTAGTACTAGTGTGAGGGCTCTGCATGTCCAACACCATCATTAGGATATATGAAGTAATCCTCTCTAGGCCTCCATCTCTTCCTAGCATTCTGCATAGTGCATATGATATATACTTCATATAGAAGTTCAAATCCTTGTAGTAATATGGGGAATTTCCTAGAATGGGTGCAATATAGTTCTTCATTCTCTTTGGAACATGGTGTTCCTGAATCAATTTGAAGGAAATGTCACTCTCTCTTGTATATATGTTCTCCAAGCTCCTTAGGCTGATCTCAGTAGCCATGGGATGGTAGACATTAAAGGCTTTCATGAAAGAGTTCCTGTCTAGGGTAACTAGGGCTTTGCCGTCATCCCTCTTGATTTTTTTTGTTAGGGTGTCATACCTACTGGCCATTTCCAGGATAAAATCAGAATCTATAAATATGTTTGGGACAATAAGCTTGGCCAATCCACAGGTCCATGGGTTTGATATGGGTACGGCTTCATCACTATTATTTTAGAAATAATTGAACAAAGAATAGCCAGAGGACCCTCAGGTTTTGGCATCTCTAATAAAGTTCAAATTATCAGTGAGGGTATCAACACTTACCTTTCTATTCTGAGTTGACCCTGGTAGTAAGGAAATGATTTATTCTGAATAGTTATGTTTCCCTTTCATATCATCATCACTCCTCCCACTAGTAGATGCCACACTTACTACCCTACTCATCTTGTCCAATTCCAATATATGTTACTGATATTGAAACAAATCTCCTCAAAACCCTCACCATAGGCTATCAATTACTCTATAATCTACAATTTTGAGCACTGACAATACTGCCAATCACAATTCCCTCTGAATTCTGGACCAGGAAAACACTTTTATCAATACACATTGCTGGAGAAACTTACTCTTCTCGAAAAATATTGAACTCTTTAAAATTTCTAGATCTGAAAACTTGGAAGCTTGGTAAGAATGAAATGACAATAGATAGCTTACATATAATTGAGAAATCAATGCAGCCATCTCTTCACAACTAGTAAACTTACAATTTGGTCAATTCCACCATTAGTTTACGCACTGTGACATCAATTCTGGTTCTAGCCATGGCAATTCAAACTGACATGTAATCAATTTTTAATGAGTTCTTTTTCTTATAAAAACCTTATAAAATTTGAAAAGGGATCAAACTCAAATTTGATTAGCTATCATTAATCATATTTTGGCTACTTTTCCATCTGTCAAAATCTTTGAAATCTTATTGGTCAGCAATTTTCCACCATGGCATCAAAGAAAAGTCATCTTTTAACTATGGTTTTACTTCTGGGGACCTAGCAACTGTGTAATCTCCTTGTCGCTTGATATTCATTCTGACTATAGTTTGTTACTGAGACTTAGCGACTATCGTTGGATAAAACTCTAGATCAATGGTTTTCTCCATGTCACTTGATCTTTCTACTTAACTCATCTTCTTATAGAGAAACTACGACTAAGCCTTCTCTTAACTGTTCTTCAACCTCAGGTTACATCCAGAGATTTGGCGACTGTTGTATCTCCATGTCGCTGAACCAAATCTATAACTCATGGTTTATTTTGAGACCTTGTGACTAACACCTTTAGTCTCTTTATCACTTTATTACTTCACTTTTATGATTTCCATCTGGAGACAATGCGACTGTCATTGATCTTTTTTTCCTCTGCATCTGACAGTTGTCGCCAAGTCTCCTGATCTTGAAGGAAAACCCTAATCTTTCATGAGACTTAGCAACTGATGAACATGTGTCTTATTTTTCCTTTTGTCTCCTAATCACCAGATCCTATTTGAATTTTTAACTTCTTACCGCGACCACGCGACTACCATTAGATTTGGCTTCCATCTTGTGTTTGTCGCTAAGTCTCCTGATGATCAACTTAACTCATGGTTTCTTCCGCGACTAGGCGACAACACTGTTATCCAAACTAACTTTTAACTAAGGTTTATCTAGAGACTCAACAAATGTTAAATCTCCATGTCACTAGATAACTTTGAAACTACAAGGTTTATCACAAGATAACCTAACCACCATTAGATTGAATCTGAGATGAACGGTCTGTGCCAAGTCTCCTAATCTTCAAAAGCATATTATTTTTGTTAAGAGACAATGCGACTAATGTGTTTCGCCAAGTCTCCAGATTAAATGGAATATTCACTTGTATTCACAAGACTAAGCGATAAATAATAAGCACATGCAAATAACTTAGACATAAGTTATAAAAAGGGTAACATGAAAATAGAAACTCAGCTGAGAAATTAGGGCTTTTTTGCATTTCAAATAGAAATAACCTTAGGGGCTTAGGGTTTTGGACATTTTTGGCTAGGTTTTAAGCTAACATAATATTTGCAGAGGTATATAATCAATTTCAGACATGATTTTTAACCTTCTGAGTGTAGGCATGACAGGAGAACTTCAAAAAAATTTAGGGCACACTCAAAAATAGGAAATACAACCAACAGGTTAAATTTTGGTTTACAATTAGTGTTTAATTTGGTTTTTTGATATTCATTTATTTTTATAATTAGGGTTAAACTTGCTTGAGGGCTTTGATTACGATTCAATTTGGTTTAGGTTTAGGTTTGAATTTTATTTTTGTTTATTGTTAGGGAACTAAGTTTTAAGTTATTATTTGTTAGGGGTAAGGTTTAATTTGGCTTGGGGTTTGTGTTGATATTTTGTATCTTGTGTCAAATAAATCCTATGAGACTATTGTAAATATATAATATTTTTTATTATGTGAGATATAATATATATAGATATATATCTAAAATGGTATTAGGAGAAATTAATATAATAATGATTCTGAGATATTATGTGTGTGTGTAGTTACATAATCAATTGTCATTATATTAATCTCGTAATAATGAATAGACATGTCCCATGAAGGAACATGTCTCTCCTAGCCTCATTCTCAATATAAATGAAAGAGAGATTGTTGCATTTTGAAAATACATATAACATAGAGTGTTATTACATTTGGAGCTATCCTAAAACTTAACAGGGTATCAGAGGAAAACTACAAATGTAAGAGAGTAGTTTGTTGATGGTGAAGGTGTGACTATCTCAGAAAATATAGTCTCGGTATAGGGACCATATCTCACAAATACACCATTGGATTTTTCTAAATTTTGGATATGTTTGTGATAAATAAATTCAAATAATCCCACTAGAGTGATTGGAGAGATAGTGTGGGTTTCAAAACATTATGACCGACTATGTACGGGTATATGTGAAATCTAGTGAGTGAAGTTATGTTACAGAATTTTGTCCACACCAAGTGAAAAGAATAAGGTCAAGTGAATTGTAGTAGAGTGTTAAGAAGAAAAAGGAGTGATTGAAGATTTTGGTAGGGGTTGCTAGATATTTTGGGCCCTAAGGCAAGGGTCTTTGGAAAACTCAATCTTTATAGATATTTTCTTATTTTTTACATATGGACATTAATTGAAGCAACTTGTGTCAAGGATGTTGATGCGCCGATAAGTATTTATTATCCTTGAATATTACATTTATCTACTCATTGTACTCTCTCTTATTTGTATTTCTATATGTACTATAAGAGCTATTTGCCTTGATATTTTCTGGGGATTCTCTTGAAGAAAAATAAGATTGATATCAGATTTAGAGGGAGTGTGACAATTCAGAGGTATCTTTTGACAATTCAAAAATTGAAATATGAGCTGGGGTTCTCTGCAACTAATCAACAAGACTATAACACGATTTAGGATTGACAGCTAGTTTCAAGGTGACAGGCTTGGATGCCACTTGCTTAGGTTTACTAGATTGACCTGAATTGGGTCCTCTAATAAAAATGTGACCTTGGCTTCAGGTAACAGCATTAAGGGCTTCAGACAACCTTCTATAGTTGGGACCCCTTAACACCACACCAGGTTCTTTGTTAAAAATAGGAGGAGAGTCTTCATCTAGATCATAACCATAGGGATCTCTTCCACTCATCATGTTAACATTTTCTTCCATAATTTCAAGCATGTTGAAATTATTCTCCGCATCTATGTAGGTGTAATTAATCTCAGCTTTTCTATTCTTAACTTTAAAGGTTTCCCCCTTTTCATATTTGGGAAAAGGTTCCTTGAATGCCTTATGATTGGCGTTGGTGTTCAATCCATCTATTGTAAGTTTTCCACTCTCAATGAGATCTTCAATGATATGCCTGAGTTTCCAGTAGTGTTCAATGTCATGTCCAATACCATTATGAAATACACAAAAGGCCTTCTCCTTCCACCAATGTGGCTTAACTTCAGGTATACAAAAATGCGCAGGAACTTGAGGATGCGCCAGATTGTTAGCAATAAGTTCCTTTAAAATTTCCTCATATAACTCACCAAGTTTTGAAAATTGACATCTTTCGCTCTTAGGCTTACCTTGGTAGCTTGGCTTACTTTCTTGTTGATTGGATGTATTGAGCTTCGTAGCTTTAACAGTACTAAATAAGTGGAGCACGGGTTGATATTTAGGTTGGGAGGAATCCACAACTCCATCATTAACTACTTTTTTGTTCCTATTCCAATATTGGTTCTTCCCTTTATCCTTATTAGAGTTGTTGTTTTGACCATTGTTGTTGTTATTTCCATGTTTGGTCAAAATTCCTTGTTCTCTTAAAACATCTTCAATCCTACATGCGGTCTCAACCATGGTGTCAAATGAATCAAAAACCATTTTCTTAACTTCATACCACAATTTGGGGACCAAATTATTAACAAGAATGTCAATCTTCTCATTGTCAGGAATAGTTCTAGAATAGCAAGAGCATTTTCATATCCACCTTTGCATGAAAGTATCAAAGGATTCTCCTTGATTCTTCTTTAAGCTACATAAGTCCAACAAGGTGGTAGATCTCAAAACATTGTATGCAAAGTGTTAAAAAAATCTATGAACAAGCTCCTTGAAAGTCTTAACAAGGGGAGTTATCTTAGTAAACCATTCCATTGCTTGACCCTTAAGACTTCATGGGAACAATCTCATAAGGTATGAGTCATCTTGATGGAACTCAAAACTAGTGGTATAAAACTGGCGCATATGATCATGTGGATCTCCACTCCCATCATATTTTTCATATTGAGGAATTTCAACCTTTCTAGGAAATTCTTTCATGTCAACACTCTTATCAAAAGGATCAAGACAAATCAAGTCCAATGAGAAACAATTCTTAGGTGCAAACATCTTCTCCATTATTATTTGCATTTCGTTGATCTTCTCCTCTTGGGATGGACCTTGCTTCTTAATTATTTTATCCACATCAAAGTTTTAAGGGACTCTAGCAACCTTGTTGATTAGGATCTCTAGGAACTTATCCTTGTTTTGCTCCAAATATTTCTCCACATACCCGTTGGAAAAGTAGCTCTTTTTGTATTTTCATAAAGTCTTCAGAGGTGTGATCAAATCTTGATATACTACCCCCATATTGTGAACCATAATGAGCTCATTGAGAAGGTTGTCTTGAGGTTCTAGGAGGTGTTGGTCTCCTATAATGATCATGTCTAGAAACCCTTCTTCCTCTAGGACTAGGAGACTGTGATGATCATCTTGAATGTCTCCTACTTCATGGAGTCCTAGGAGGAGTGGATGGAGGAGAACTATTTCCACCACTAACATGCATATTATTGAATGGATCATTGAGTCGTCAAGCCAAGAGCCTATCTTGCTCTTCCATTTCTACCAAAGTCTATCTCTCCAACTCTAGGCATCTAATTTGTTCTTCCTTACGAGCTTGTTCATCTTGGAAAGCTTTCTTTTCATGCTCAATCCTCTTAATACTTTCATTCATGTAACCTGAAGAGGTCTTGAGTGGTGAACTTGGTCTTGAATTTCTAAACAAGTTATTGGTATAAGTTTTATTGACATGAGTGTCATATAGTTCATCTCCTTGGTTCTCATGTTGTGATAACTCATCATCATAAGCATGTCTTTTACCTCTCTCTCTCTCAGCCCTTTGGTGTGCATCTAGATATCTTGTTGAAATAAGGGGTGAGGCCAGTCTACTATTATGAGAGGAACCACTGAATGAAATAGCATCTCTACTCTTTGCAAACATATCATCATAACATTTATCCATTGCTTCCTTCTCTCTCTGAGTCATTGTGTAACTCGTATCCATAGAAGAGTGAGAAGATACTAAGGGGGTACCCAACTCACTAAGGTGACTCTTGGAATCAAACCACACTTTTGATATATTCGTAGGTGAGTGATCAAATATGGGTTCTTCTCCCTTATGTTTTTGGCAAGTTTGTACTAAGGGTAAATGGTTAAAAACCACTTGAGGTCATTTTCCTTGATTTAATTGATACCTTTTTGTAACTGGCATGAAAGAAAAGGTACTAGTTGATAGGATGACCCTAAGAGATGTTGGTACCAACTAGGATAGTAAAGGCATTAACTTGTCCAAAAAGAGGTGATAAGATAGAATATTGCAAAAGGCGTAAGCCAACACTGCCACAGAGGTGCCCAATAAATTTGGGTGAATGCCCTAGCACATATGGATCAAGAGGATGGTCTTACCCAAATTATATTAATTTAGATTGAAATTGTATGAAATTGAATGGACAAGAGACTACCAAAACTCTCCAAGTGTGTTATCAAAGAATCTAAAGGTTTACCTTTTCAACAAGGACTGTTTCTAGCTCACCAAGCTCCAAGCAAGCTCACTTGTGAAATCAAAGATCGCTAATCCAAGAGGTCAAAATGCAATAATATCAACCATAAACAAGCTTCTAATAGTGGGGTAAGTAATCCAATCTGACCCGGATCAACCAAAGAAATTGGAAATGACAGGGCAGTAATCAAGCAAGCGGGCAGATGACATTAAATAGCTCACTAGTAGACAGTTTCATATGAAGAAAAGATTTCTTGCGTGAGGATTAGCATAGGACCACACAAAAAAATGCATAGAGCCATGTGGAGAAAGACCAAACTAGTGTCACGGGATGATAGAAAACTGACAGCAAATTTGCAAAATATTGTGCGAGGATTCGCACAGGATCTCGCAATGAAACGCACAGGGCCGCGCAAAGAAATAGTTTTCTCCCATGAGGAAAGGCAATAGAACTCAGTATTTTCTTGTTTTAAATAACCAACTAGATGCATTAATAGATTTTATCATGAATCAGGAATGCAATACAGAAATTAGGGAGTTCAAATAATCAATGTATTCAAACAATGAGCAAGGGACAAAGCAACCTTGCACATGAACATGGATAGTGACATAGTATTTCTACTCCATAAAGATCTTACTTGTGTATGTTCTCAAAATGTTTTTCAATCACGCACATAGTCCTAGAAAATAAAAATTTGGTTGCACTATTGTTCTTAGTAATGGCTTGACTCTACAAATTTTTCAATTTCAAGTGGATGAAATCCAATCCCGGCGCACCGAGATTTTGACATAGTCTGAGAATTTAATCAATTAGGAGCTGCTGAGGAGATATGACAACCCACAAGAAACTACACCCATAGAGATTTATTCCACAAGGACATTTATATAGCAGTTTTTTCTACCATTGCAAAAATGGCTATTACCACTTGAGGTTCCGTCTACATGGTTTACCCAATAAAGGGAATGTCCACTATGGTTAACCATCTCTAACAAGGAAGACTCACAATATGGACCACATGGGGACTTGGTTTGGATTCAAGGGTTCCAAGTTTCTGATTCTCGCAAAAGGGAAAAGAGAATAATCCTCTAGCCTCTTCACTTCACCCAGACATAGCAAGAAAGATCAATTGACCCACTAATTTGAAATCACCTCACCCAAAGTTTGTATATCAACAACAATGACCACCAATCTCAAGAGAGAAATTACCAATCAAAGTTGATGATTAAACCAAGTTTGAAGTAATGACAAATCCTTCCCTACCTACAAGGGGATCTATTGTCAAGAAGAGCTTCATATTTAAGACAAGAAAATGAAGACCACTCTCTCAAGATCACCACAAATAGTGTTCATAGGGCCTAATTACTATGTGAAACATATATGCAAGAAAGCAAATCTAGGTCCATTTTTAGAGCACCAATTGGAAATGTGATCTATAAAATAAAGAAAACACTCAAGCTAAACACATGAGAGATTTATTTTATTTCCAAAATCCAAATGTTATAGAGATCAACAAAATACCTCAAGTCTAATGCAACGTGAATCTTTTTTTTGTTTATCCATGCAAGTCCAAATCAGCAACAACAATAGCAACAACAAATCACAAACCACCAAAAATAGTAAACATTAGCAGTTAGAGATCAAAGATATAAAATATAGCAATAAAAATCAGATCTCTGGTGTAAAATATTGCACAAAGATTCTTAGAGTGCCATGCAAAGATTCATGGATAGCCATGTGAAGATTCACAGAATCTCGTGCGAAGAAACACACAGACTACAAAAAAATCTAGAAAAAAGTAAACAGTAACAGAGCCGCATGATGACATTACATGACTTAAAAGTATGGAGAGGAGAGGAGGAGAGCGAGTGGCTGGAGGGAATTCAAATTCCCCTTTGGGCACGAAACCTGTAGGAGGAGGATTGTAGATGAATCTAGGCGAAGGCAGCAGGATTACCAAGGGAGGAGAGAAGGATGCAGAAGGGGACAAAGACCCAGATCGGAATCATCCTCGAGAAGGAGGTAAAAGGAAATTTTTGAACTATGAAATGAGTGGGAAAGAGACCTCTGGAAAAGTTTAGAATTTTTTCGTGCCAGTGATTCAGGAAAAGGTAAAAGATGTAGCAGTGGAGGGCTCCACAAAAGTGACAAGGGAGGACACTCCTCTATCGAGATTCCAAATCAGTGAAGATGCACCAAAGATAACAAAAGGTGATGGTAAGTCTTCTAAAGCAAAAGATGGTCAACCTTTAGTTAAAAATACTGCTAATGGAAGCTGGTCCTCTCTTTTTGGTGTGAAACCAACTGGGAAATCTTCTTTTCCCCTTGTTGACAATACATCGGACCCTACGAAAGGAATATTTAGCATTTCCCTTCCTGATTCACTGGTTGATCATACAGTAGCTTCAATGAAAAATATGCTAATAGGAAATTTTATGGGCCCAAGACCTAATATTGATATAGTAAGGGTTTATGCAGCAAGGAAATGGAGATTAAAAGGTCAAGTCAACATAGCCGCCCTTCCTAAAGGTTTTTTCACTTTTGAGTTTTCTAGCTCTGAAGACCTTTTTGTAGTTCTGTGTGGGGGTCCTTGGATGTTTGGTAAATCATCTTTGGCTCTTCAAAAATGGGGGACAAATCTTGATCTTAATATGGATATGTTCGAATCAGCCCTAGTGTGGGTTTGATTCCAGGGACTCCCTCTGAAATACTGGCATGAAGATGTCTTTTAGGGATTGGCTCACTCATTTGGGGAGCTCTTATCCATAGACCCAATGATAGCTGCTAAGACTAGATTAGTCTATGCTATAATCTGTGTCAACATTAATCAAAAGACAGACCTCTTGAAATTTATTTCTATTCAATCAAAGTTGGGAACTTATAATCAAGTTGTGGAGTTTGAATCAATCCCCTTTGCTTGCTTTACCTGCAAAAAATCTGGTCATTGGGCAAAACAATGTCCTCTTAAACCTTCTGTTAAATCTAAAAAGAAAGATTCAAGAGTTGTTTGGAAAGAGAAAAAAGACTCTTCTCCCTCTCTTCCAATCCCCTCAAATGTATTAAAAGAGAAAAAATAAATAGAAGACCTAAATGCCGATCTAACAAATTAGACAGAGGAAGATACTTTTCAGTTATCAGTTGATAAAGATTTACCTCAGATCCTAGAGCAGGAGGACCCACCTATAACAGAACAGGGGAGTAAAGTGGATGACTCCTTACCTACTTATCAAAGCCCTTTGGCCAGGACTAGGGAGAAGGATCTCCAGCCCCAAAATGGTTCTCTGGAAGTTAGTGTTGAAAAGGAGCCACAAGTCTCAAGAATAGAAAAAAATGAGAATGGCTCCTTCCCTGATACAAGTGGACAGGGAGCAATAGTTGTTGACAAATTGGGACCTTCACCTTTAGAGAATGAGTAGGTGATATCTATTATTAATGGAAACAGTAGCAAGAGCTGGTCTGAAGTCAGTGAGGAGGACAATCAAAAATAAAGTTTTGATGATTCGTCTCCTATCTTAGAAAAGCAGGAATCCCTATGGTCTGAGGTGAAAAATAACAAGAAAGACAAAAACCCTCTAAGAAAGGAGGACTGAATCTAAAAGCTCAAGAATTAGGGAAGAAGGCAGAAATAACCCCTCTAGGGGGAGTCCAGACCAGAAGGAAAAAAGTAGATGTAGGATTGCCCCAGGGAGGAAGAGGTAGACCTTCACATAAAGCTATGAGAGAGCTAGAAGCAAAAAAGAGTATTGCAGATGGTAAACAATCTACTATCCCTGAGATTTGCTCCCCAATCCATTAAATGAAGATTATATCTTGGAATATAAGAGGTCTAAACAGTCCTCATAAACAAGATGTCCTTAGAAATTTGGTAAGAGACACAAACCCAAATATTATTCTTATCCAGAAAACTAAAATGTCTAGAGAGAAAGTTGAGAAAATCAACCCTTTTAAGAATGGTAGTAGTATTGGCAGTGACTCTGATGGTGCCTCTGGTGGTGTTGTGATTTTCTGGAACAATGCTATTGTAAATTGCAAGAAGATTCATGTTGAGAAGAACATTATCCTTATTTGTGTCAAACATCTTAAATTGGAATGTTCTTGGAACCTTATGAATATTTATGCCCCTAATACAAAAAGTGGAAGGCTCGGATTCTGGAAAAGACTTAAAGAAATTAGGAATAATTTCTAGGCTACTAGCTGGATGGTGATGGGGGACTTTAATACTCCCCTTCTGGTAGACAATAAAATGGGTGGTGCTCTTTCTCAAGTTGATAGCAGAATGGATCTTATGGAGTATATTAATGATCAATCTTTCTTTGATATGGAGTTGGAAGGTATTTCCTATACGTGCTCGAATAGAAGATCTGGTGCTGATCTCATACAGGTGAAACTTGACAGAACCCTCCTCTCTCTTGATTGGCTTTCTAAATTTTCCTGTTCTTTATCTTCCTCTATTAGGATTGGTTCTGACCATTTCCCTATAATCTTCAA
>MU227546.1:495339-516831 GCA_018584345.1 Thuja plicata
AAGAGATAAGAAAGGAAATGCTTCATTCCTTCTCTCTACTTCTATCTAGAGAAGACACGCTTGATCCCCAGAACCAAAATGAAATTCTCTCTGCTATTCCTTCTCTGATAGATAGTAATACCAACTCTAGACTTAAGGCTATCCTGGATGATAAGGAAATTAGAGATGCTATCTTTTCCTTTGAAGGTGACAAATCTCCAGGTCCTGATGGATTTCCCCTTTTCTTCTTCCAGCAGTTTTGGGAGATTACTGGTCAGGATGTTCTCAATGTTGTCAAAGAATTTTTTGGCACTAAAGCTCTTCTTAGAGAACTTAATGCCACATTCTTAGTTCTTGTACCTAAATTCCATGGTGCTAATACAGTGGAATCCTTCAAACCAATCAGTCTTTGTAATGGTATATACAAGATTATAGCTAAAGTTATGACTTCTAGACTGCTTTCTCTTCTGCCTTCAATTATATCTCCTCAGTAGAATGGATTTTTTCCCGGGAAACAAATCCTAGATTCCATTGTGGTTGTTCATGAGAATATACACTCCCTTGAAACTGCCAAGAAACAGGGCTTTCTCATGAAATTGGATTTATCTAAAGCTTATGATAGGGTTGACTGGTTGTTTCTCCAAAAAGTCTTAAGCAGCTTTGGTTTTGATGCAGGGGTAATTAAAATGGTTAATTAGCTGGTCTCTACTGTGACTTCCTTTGTGATTGTGAATGGTGGCTCTTCCAATTTTTTCAAACCTTCTAGGGGCCTAAGGTAGGGGGACCCTATCTCTCCTATTCAGTTTGCTATATTGGCTGAAGGGTTGGGAAGATATATTTCCAAACTTGTTAATATTGGCCTAATCTCTGGTCTCCACCCCTCTTCAGCCAAAACCTCATGTTCCCATGAACAGTTTGTTGATGACACTCTTATTATGGGTGAAGCTATAGTGAAAGAAGCTAGGAATCTTAAAAAAGCTTTATCTATCTACACCTCGGCAATGGGTCAACTCATCAATTGGGATAAGAGCTCCATCTTTTTTATCAACACTCCTCTTGAGAGACAATATAAGATGTCTAAAATTCTTGGCTGTAGCATTGGTGAACTTCCCTCTTCATACTTGGGGCTCCCTCTCTGTTCTAAACCTCCAGATAACTTCTAGAACCATATTGTTGATAGATTCAATAGGAAGTTGGCTGGCTGGAAAGGTGCTCTCCTTAGCAGTTCAGGTAAACTTCATCTTTTGAAATCGACATTACAAAATTTTCCTATGTATGCTTTAAGCCTCTTTAAGATCCCCCATAAGTATGCAATGGTTCTTGAAACTATCCAAAAATGTTTCTTATGGACTGGAGTTGAAGATAAAAAAAGGCTCAGTTTGATTGCCTGGGAAAAATTTTGTAAGCCTAAAAATAAAGGGGGTTTGGGGATAAGACCTATTAAGCTCATTAATAAGGCTCTTCTGGCTAAGCAGGTGTGGAGAATATTTGGTGATTCTAAACAATGGAATAGTATAATCAAAAACAAATATCTCATCAACTCTAACAGCTTGAAGGATCTCCTAAACAATGAAGCCAGAGTTAATGGATCTTACATATGGAACAGTTTATGTTCTTCCATTGATCTTTTGAGAAAAGGAATAAGATGGAAATTGGGAGATGGGTCCACCATTGAATTCTGGGATTGTCCTTGGATCTATGAATATCCCCTGTCAGAAAGACAAGATTGGAAGGACTTTATTACCCAAGCTAAAAGTACTATTGGATATAAAGTTTCTGACTATAGGAATAACAATTCTTGGAAGGATCTTTCTAGCATTGACAGTAGTTTATTACCCCTTATGATAGAGTTGCAGTCCTGGTTCAGTGAAGATAATCTTCCAGATAAGATTGTGTGGAACCTATCTCCTCATGGTGAATTCACGGTGGCCTCTGCTTGCTCCTTCTTGTTCTCCAAGGATGATAAGCCTCAATGAGCTACTATCTGGTATAAACTTCTTACTCCAAAGATTAACTTTTTCTTTTGGATTCTTATCCAGAATAAGCCCCTAACTATTGATAATTTGGTAAAAAGAGGCTTCTCTCATGTTAATAGATGCAGTCTTTGCTTTGATCAAGCTGAATCCTGTGATCATCTCATGATCCATTGTAGTTTCACCAAGAAAGTTTGGTCTTTGGTTTTTCAAAATTGGAATTTGGTTTGGTTCTTTCCTAACTCTTGGCAGGACTTTGTTACTCAATGGAGATGTCCTTTTGATAATGATATGGCTATAAACTTCTGGAATATTATTCCGCCTCATCTGTGCTGGAGTATCGGGAAGGAAAGAAATAATAGAATCTTCAGAGAGAAAAGTTCTAAACCTGAAATTATCTTCAACATAATGTCTAGATCTTTAAAGGAAAATTTCAGTTCTGCTATAAATAACAGCAATAGAAAATATAGATCTCTCATCCAGGATGTCAATTGGTCTACTTGGAACTTTCCTCTCCTCAAAACTCAAGATTGTTCCCAAAGAGAATTATTTTTCTGGACTGCTCCTCCAATTGGTTGGGTCAAAACCAATTTTGATGGTGCCTCTAAAGGCAACCTGAGTGTCTCTGGGGGAGGGGGTATCATCAGAGATAGTTTTAGTAACTATCTTGGTGCTATATCTATCCCTTTGGGTTTTCAGTCTAATCACAGAGCTGAGGCCTTGGCGGCCCTCAACACTATTCTGCTAGTGGAAGAAATGGGATTCAAAAGAGTCTGGCTTGAAGGTGATTCTTTAAATATTATTAACAATATTAAAGATATCAACCCCCCTTCCTGGACTATAGAGCATATTATCCTCAAAATTAAATCTATAGTTAAAACCTTTGAAGTGTTCCATATATCTCATAATTATCAGGAGACTAATCAGGTTGCTGATTATCTTGCCAACATTGGAGCCAAAAGTGATGGAATTGAAAAATGGAAAGGCATACCTATGAGTAATGATGAGGTCAAATCAATTATCAATTATGATAAAATCAGGCAAAAAGAAGGAACCATTAAAAGGGTTTTTAATGATACTAATTAATTCATCTCAAATTGGGGGGAGTTGGAATGACGGCCAAAATAATGTGAAGTACATATCCAAGATTGGGATTTTTACCCTAATCATGAAAGCACAAACTTTAATGCATGCAATTATTATTATATTTATCTGCGGCCAGTTTGAGCATGTGAAGAGGATTTTGACTCAGATTAAAAGCTCTCACCTGATTAAGATTAATCAAAATAATAACATTTCCCAGCCTATG
This sequence comes from Thuja plicata, assembly GCA_018584345.1. Classification (NCBI taxonomy): domain Eukaryota; kingdom Viridiplantae; phylum Streptophyta; class Pinopsida; order Cupressales; family Cupressaceae; genus Thuja; species Thuja plicata. The sequence continues at coordinate 498,601 of MU227546.1, forward strand.
AAAAAAGAGCATGTGAAGATTGTTGTCATGGGTGGTGATCTCAGAAGGGAAGAGCCTGTGGAATGCAAGTGGAAGAAGGAAAAGGAAGTGTGGAGAATTTTGAAGAAAGGTCATGTTCACCATTTTCTTCAGAGACTTCATGGTTTTGATTCAGAGGTTTCTAAAGCCTTCGCTGATGGCTGGGATAAGGGCGCGGTTAATATAGCGGGCAAGTCTTTCAGCCTCAGCCTCGAGGTCCTGTCTGATATCACGGGTCTTCCGCTGGATGGTCTGAAGTACTCTAAAGAGGTGAAAGTGGGAACCAGAGCTTATAAGAAATTTCCTATCACTGATGAGGAGAGGGATCTTTTGGTGAAAGGTAAGAAATACTATGTCGACATGGAGAATATTGATAAAATTTGGGGTTCTGTAATTAAAGTTATAATGGAATACTTTACTCTCAAGGGTAGATTCACTAGGGTCTATAATTATCATTTTGCCCTAGTTAATCACTTTAGACATGAGATACGCATTTCTTTCCCCTACTTTCTCCTCTGGTCACTTAACCAGAGCATTACTGACTACAGAGTGAAGAATTCCCCTATCCTCCATGTTGGGCTAATCCTCCTTATAGCTGATTATGCCAGAGATCATATTCCTGACCCTATCCCTGCCCAGATAAAAAAGAGGAAGTCTGTGGGGTCTCTGTCTAAAACTCCTAAATCTAAGAAAGCCTCTCTACCCTCTAAGCCATCTCCTTCTAAGCCTCAGGTTGAGCCGAAGATTGATGAGCACCTTAGTGTTGCCTCTGGGTCAAAAAAGAATGTTCTGGACACCCCTGCTAGTCCTATCCTACAGGAGTCTGATGGTTAGAAGCATATCCCTCAGGAAACAGAAATTGAAGGTGTCCAGAATCATCAGATGGATCCTAATGCTGAGTATAACCTTACTACCCAGACCCCTGTGGTGAAGGATTCGAAGGATCCTGAAATTAAAAATGCCAAGGAAAACCCTGAGGAAAGTCATGAAAATCTTAAAACAGGGGAAAAATTTAACTCTGTTCTGGAGAATGTTAATACTGAAGGAAATGAGAATAAAGAGATTGAGTTTGAGAAGATTGTCAAAAAGAATAAAGAAACTGATATTAATCTTATGGACAGTAATGTTGATAACTCGGGGGATAATAGTTTTAAGGTTCTGGAAGAGGAAAACTTGGAGTCCCATGATTCCCCTAGCTCTGCGAAGGTGAATATGGAAGAAGACAGTGACAGAATCCTTCAGGGTAGAAAACCTCAGTCTCTTCAAAGAGATATCAGAAGGATGGATTCATAGGTCAGAAGGACCATTATTATGTCTCCCCTTGAGATTGCAAAAAATAAATCTATCTATAGCTACAATTTTGATAAATGGGTGCAGAGTGACCTGGTTGAACTTAAGAATAGATGCATCAAGCTGGAAAATAAGAGCTCTATGATTGAGGAAACTATGACTATTCTCAAAAATGACTTTCCTCAAAATGTCAATGTCCCTGTACATGATCATGGCTCTGAAATTGATGAAAAAATTAAAAAATATGTTGAGTTAGCCATGATACCTATCCAGAAGAAAATAAGTGTGAATGAGGAAATGCTAAAACATTTGCTTACGCTGGTGAACATAGGTATGAGGGCTACTATGGATAATTTGATGTCTCTGAGCAACTGGATGGAAGGAAACAAAGACACCATTGAACATTCTAATCCTTCCCAACAGATGGGACCTGGCACTCACACTAGGTCCAAGAAGCAGAAGGTTGAGGATCCAGATGACCAGAAGCTGAGAGACAATGTGAAGACAATGAAGACTCAGCTAGAGGATTCTAAGAGTTTCCTGAAGACTCTGTCCTGATCTCGGTGCTGGCAGCTCTTCTCTCTATTTTCCTTCCAGCGTTTTATTTTGTTTTTTGCTTTGTTTCTGCCTATTGTTAAATCTGGGATCTGTCCCTTTGTAGCCTGCTTCCTTCCTTGGGGCAGCGTGTTGTTCTCTGGGCTTTAATGTCTTTCTTTTCTTAGCTTTGTTAAAGGGTTTCAGGGTCCCTTCAAAACCTATTTTTACCATAATAAAAAATAGAGCCGTGCGATGAAATGCAAAATCCAACAAAAGTTTGCCTGTAGACCTACAAAATATCGCATAAAAAATTCATGCAAAAGTATGAAAAGTATGGAAAATACAGAAATCCAAAAATAAATTACAAAAAATAGCTATAGTGACAGAAAATGAATCTTCTGCCCCACAGTGGGCACCAAAAATATGTGATGAAAATGTGTCACAGTTATATGGGTCATTCCATTCAAGGTTGCTCAAGAATGAGGCCTCAAATATCGACTCATAGCTCTCTAGTCATGGAGTGCAAGGGTTTGAAATGGAGGCCCTCAGATTGACCTAGTTGTGCCCATGCAAGTACACCATGAAATGAGAGATTCAATGCATGAAAATGACAACTATTCTATATGATTGCAATGCATAAAAGGAAGTTAATCTAAATGATAACAATGCAAGATTAATCTATGAAAGGAAATATGAATTTAATCGAATATGAATATAATCTACATGAATAGCCATGGATGCAAGAAGAAGAAGGAAAGAAGAGAGAAGTTGCAATATCCAAGCTCAAGTGCTCAAATTCTCCTCCAAAATTGCTCTCCAAACCTGCAACATAACAATACTATGAAAAAAGATTATCTAAATGAGGAGAGATTTCCTTATATAGGAAAGTGAACGGTTGAGATTAAGAGGCAACAAGAAATGGGAAATGGTGGAGATTAAATCTTGATTGATCCATGTGCTCATTAAAAGCAAAAAGCCTACCACTTAGAAAGATGTGAAGAAAAAGAGATTTTTATTTAATTTATTTCCTTTTTCATCAAATAAAGTGCTTTAAGTGGGGATTTTTATTTATTTAATTAAAAGAGGGGTTTTCTTTATAATTAAATAAATTAGAAGAATTTTATTTAGTTAAATGGGAGGAGTTTAATTTAATTAAATAAGATAAATTTTATTTAATTAAAAGGGAGATTAAATCTTTTAATTAAATAAAAATGATCAAATCTTAGGAAATATTGAAATAATTGAATTATTTACAATTTGATCAAGGAAATTGATTTGAATTAAAATATTACAAAGCATTGATTCGGGAATTTGATAAATTGATAAAATGATAAATGGGGCCCATAGTCTAACCGACCATTTTAGGGTGCATACATTTGCCCCTCTTTGACTAACGTGTGATCATTCTGGGAACACATGTAGTCAAAGAATGTAGTTTAAGTGTGAGATCAATTTAGGATCACAAAACAACACAAACATCAACAACATTGTAAATAAGTAATTGACATCAGAACAAAGATAAGATGATTCCAAAAAAAGAAAAGGTCAACACCATTGTAAATAAGTAATTGACATGGACGAGATAAGAATATCAAGCAAGGTTTCCCCAAGTGGAATAAATGATAGGATTGATAAAGTTGAATCAAGGATTTAAGTTTGATAGGTACTACCCCCTCATAATCGAAATCAAAATGAGATACAGGAGAAACAACAAATTGATAAATTTGATCAAATCAAACTAAAGATAAGGTTCTTGATGTAAGATGAAAGATATAAGGATCACAGAACCAAGGTAGATCATCAAGCATGAAAGATTATGCCCCAAGGTTGAATTAGAAGAAAAGAAGTGGGGTGAAAGCGAATGGAAGATAGAAGTTTGGAAGAGGTGGAAAGAAAGTGAGAGAAGAAAGAGAATTTTCCTTAAGAAGTAGAATGCTCCTAAATTAATCAACTGTTTAAGAGAGAAAATTTTGATTGAGATCATGAAATAAGATAAGGAAATGAAGATCAGAACATGATCATAGTTGATTAAAAGTCCACAAGAAAGATGAAGGAAACCCTCTCAAAATCATAATACATCCTAAAAATGCAAACTAACATGAGGTCTAACAATGAAAGTTACATGAAAATGCAAAGGTGTACTTGCAATAGAGCAACTGTAACATAGGACTTTGTGTTCATCATTCATTAGAGAATGTTAAGGAACTTATTTTCATTATTGGGCCATTATTAACGGACATTAGAAAATCACACAATCATCACTAGTCACAAGTGCAACTATGAAGATTTGAATGTGATTTATATCGGATTGGAATGTGGAAAGATTCTAACATAAGCATCAAAGACATAAAGGTCAAGATGACTGTGATGTTAGATTACCCAATTTAATGTAGCAAAACCACGCTTGCATCAAGGCATAGAGGCCAGGATGACCAGAAGAATGGTCGTGCAAAAATAGTGAAGCATAAAGAAGGAAGAAAATAAAAACATATCCCATGCCCTAAGTCCTCTAGCTATGCATCCCAGAGAGACTTATTAGACAAGGACACTCAATGAAAATCAGTAATAGTCAGCACACAAAAGAAAGATCATGACATAGCTCAAGAATTAAGTGTTGTGTTTAAAAATTTAAGTGTGTTAACTGATGTTGAGCTCCGAGGATAAGGATCGAATGCTTGCAAGAAGGTAAGATCACATGACAAAACTGGGTAAGACCAAACTGATAAGTGTTGAAAAACACTCGATGTCAAGGGTTGTATTGAAAAATACAGTTGGGGTGGTGTTGACATGAAAAAAACCATTTGGGTGAGATCTCCTAAAGACTAATGCATCCAAGAGACCAAATCTAACATAGTTATGCCCCCTAGAAAAAGACAAAGACCAATTCCAAACTAAGGAAACAAGGACAAGGCATGATGGAGAAAGGCTAAGTGTCGAGGACATGTGCTAAGAAACAGGGGTTCAAAGGCCTCAAGTAGCGCCCGTTTCCAGGTTTTCACCACTTGGATTTTATTACAATTTTTTCATTTGTTCATTTTTTTATTTTTCTCTTCTTTTTTTTCAGGACTTTTTATAATTTTTTTGAATTTTTTGCTACCAAAGCGCCTGTTTCCAGGTTTTGACCTAGGCATTTTTTCTTTTATTTTTTGAATTTTTGATTTTTTTGATTTTTTTTATATTTTTGAAATATATAATTTTTTTGAAGATACATCAAAGTGCCTATTAAGATGATCATTTTTCCAGGAAATTTTATATTTTTTAGAATTTTTGACAATATATCATTTTTTGGATTTTTTCAGGATCAATAATTATGTACAAAGGATGCCCCTAGACAGAATGGGCATCATGGATAGAACTTCTTCAGGTGCAAGACATTGATAGGCTTAGGGAGCTGCTCTCCTTTTTCTGTAGACAATAAATAAGCACCTGTCCCAAAATTTGTTGTAATGATATAAGGTCCAAGCCAATTAGGTTCAAATTTGCCCTTTTGATCTCTATACTGTTGGTTCTTAGGATTTTCATGTAGGACAAGATCTCCCACTTGGAATTCTCTAGGGAAAACCTTTTTGTTGAAGGTTTTTGACATGCACTTTTGATAAACCCTCATATGGTCAAATGATGATTGATGTTTCTCATCTAGAAGTTCTAACTCTTGAAGTCTCATGTCGGGGTAGTCTTCATCTGTAACTAGACCTTTGAGGGAAACTCTAAGTAAAGGAATCTCAACCTCCAAAGGTAACACTGCTTTAGCGTCATATGCAAGGGAAAAAGGAGTAGCCCTAGTACGAGTACGAATACTCTATCTATAGGCCCACAAAGTTAGATTTATCTGTAAGTGTCAATCTCTACCATTCTTGCAGACTATTCTATGTAAGATTTTAAGAATGGTTTTGTTTGATGCCTCTACTTGACCATTTCCTTGCGGGAAGTAATTGGAGGACCAATGTTGTTTAATTTTTAATTTCTTGCAGAGTTGTTTAAGGTCCTTATTTTTGAAATGGCCTTTGTTGTCAGTGATAATCTCGTAAGGCACTCCATATCAACAGATGATATGGTTCATAATGAATAGAGAGACTATCTTGCCCGAGGCAATAGAAAGTGGGACAGATTCTACCCATTTAGTGAAGTAATCAGTAGCACTAATAATAAACTTGTGTCCACCTAATGAGTTGGGATGAATCTGTCCAACAAGATCAAAGGCCTAGCGCAAAAATGACCAATGAGATATAAAAGGAATGAGCTCCCTGCCTGGAGCATGAATCAGGTTACCATGTTTTTGACACTTTTCACATGACTTTGCCAAAGCTACTACATCAATCTACATTTTATTCCAATAATACCCTACCCTAAGAAACCTTTGAGCCATGGAAAGACCATTGGAGTGTCCCCCATAGATGCCCTCGTGGATGTCAACTAAGAATTGGTTGGATTCTTCCTTTTCTAAGCATCTAAGAAGTGTTCTATCTAGACCCCTCCTATACAAATACCAGAAATAAGGGAATGGTGAGAGGCATTCTGGGTAAGGTTTGTGCATTCATATTAGTTAAAGGTTTCAGGTATAATACCATCACAAAGGTATGAGTAAATGGCACCATAACGGGATGACTCACGACCAACAAGGGTACAAATGACATGGCTTTCTTGGGAGTCATAGATAGGGTGATGTAGCTCTTCTACCAAGAATTCAAATCTAGATTCATGTTGTTCTAATTGAAGGAGTGAAGCAAGTGTATCCATAGAATCAACTACTTTGTTTTCTGCTCTAGGGATTTGCACAAATGTGACAAATGTGAAGTAACATTTCAAGGAATCAACCATTTTCTTGTAAGGTACCATTTTCTCATGTTTTGTTTGATATTCATCATTAACTTGGTTGATTATCAGTTGTGAATCCCCATAGATGTGTAACTCTATGATTCTCCATTCTATGGCCATCTTAAGTCCGTTTGTTAAAGCTTTATACTCAGCGATGTTGTTTGTACATGGGAACAATAATTTGTAAGACTTAGGGATCGTGTACCCATGAGGAGAAACAAACATCACACCAGCTCCTGAACCATTTTTCATAAAAGATCCATCAAAGAACATCTTCCATGTTCTTTCAATCATATACATTAGGTGTTCATCTAGGAAGTCAACTTGAATAGGTGCATTATCTTGTATTGGGAAATCAGCCAATTGATCTGCTATAGCTTGTCCTTTGATTTCTTTACACTCAATGTAATCTATGTCAAACTCTGAAAGTATCATCATCCATTTAGCAATTCTACATGTGAGGGCAGCCTTACTTAGCAAATATTTGAGTGGATCTATTTTTTCTATGAGGTGAATAGTGTGTGTAAGCATGTAATGTCGCAACTTTTGGGAAGCAAACACAATTGCAAGGCAAGCTTTCTCAATGCTAGTGTAGTTAACCTCATATGAAACAAGAGTATGACTAATGTAGTATATTTCTCTTTCTTTCCCATTTTCATCAAGTTGAGCTAGAAATGCCCCCAAGGAAGATTATGTCACTGAATTGTATTAAATAAGTGGTTTCCCTGGGATAGAAGGCATTAAAATAGGAGGATTCACCAAGTACTTCTTGATTTGATCTATGCTCTTTTGACAATCCTCAATCCAAACACATTTGACTCCTTTGTATAAGTTCTTGTTGAAGGGTTGAGCTCTATCTGCCAATTGTGAAATAAATCTCCTTATAGATTGAAGACGTCCCTAAAGACTCCTCATTTGACTAATGTTTTTAGGAGGTGGAATATCTATGATTGCTTGGACTTTTTTAGAGTCCACCTCTATTCCTTTTGGTGAAATGATGAATCCAAGTAGTTTTCCATAGGTGACCCCAAATGCACACTTTTTAGGATTTAACATTAGTTGAAATTGTTCCATGCGATCTAGAATGACTTCCAAATCATCTAAGTGTGTATCTCTTTGTTTAGACTTGTCCAAGGTGTCATCCACATAATCTTCCATATTTTTATGCATCATGTCATGGAAAATGGTTGTCATAGCTTGTTGATAGGTGGCTCCTACATTTTTTAATCCAAAAGGCATAACGTTCCAACAATAGGTACCCCATGCACAAGTGAATGCAGTATTTTCTTGATCTTCAGGAGCCATCTTAATCTGATTGTATCTGAAAAAACCATCCATCAAGGAATAAATATCATAACCTACAGTCATATCCACTATCATGTCTATATTGGGAAGTGGAAAGTCATCCTTTGGGCATGCTCTATTGAGATCTCTAAAATATGTGCAAACTCAAATGGATTTATCATGTTTAGAAACTGGTACAATGTTTGATATCCATTTAGCATAGGTAATAGCTCTTATGAATTTTGCACCAAGGAGTTTCTCCAATTCTACTTTAACTAGGAGAGCTATGTGAGGATGCATCTTTCTCAATTTCTGTTTAACTGGTTTGACATTTGGAGCTATAGATAAGTGATGCATTATAAGATTTATGTCTAATTTTGGCATATCTAAATAAGTCCATGCAAAATTGATCTTCTTTTTTGTAAGAACTTAGTATAAGCTTCTTTTTCTCAAGGTGACAAGGACTCAACCAAGTGTACTATCTATGGAGCCTCATCTGCACCCAAATTAACTACTTGTGTTTGTTAAATAAGCATTGAAGATCAATCTTGAAAATAGCTAGGGAGATGATCAAGTACCTCATCCTTAGGTGCCTTAGAGAGGTTTTCACCTTTGGATACATCATTTCTTTTTACTTTTTTTGGTTCTGATACCACCACATAGTGGTTTTCACCATCAAAACACCTATTCTTTTATTTTTCTTTTCTTTTTATCTTGTGACTAAGGTACTTGATGTTTGGATCTATCATGCTAGTAGCCAGTTCACTGGTGGAAGAGACTACGGGTTCAATGGCATTTAGATAATAGGCTATCTTGTAATCATTTTGGAATGTTAAGAGCTCAAGTTATTGATAGCATTGGGACCAATCAATGGGGTCAGGATGGATAAGAGGCAATTCAATGACTGGTTCAAGGTTATAGATGTGAATGATATTATCACTGGTGATCAAAGAGTCAGAGTCCGTCAAGTATCTCTCTAAGCTACCCAAATCAAGATTCATCCTAACAAGCAAATAATTGTCCACTAAAGCAACACATGGGTTCAAATCCTCAAATCCTACACGTGACTCACTGGCTACCTCAGGTTGAGAACTATAAGTATGGATAACATCAATATCTCTATCAACTGTGGAGGGCTCTGAAAAAGATTCCCATTCATACTCATTTGAACTTGTATCTAAACTGGGACTAGGATGCTTACACCATGAAGGTTTGGGACATCATGATGTGGAAGGTCCAGTGTCACCTTCTCTTTCCATTAAACGAACAAGATTATTTCATTGATTTTCTCTCAAAGGATCTTCTATATCTGATTCATCTTGTTCTAAAGTTTCAACTAATGCATGGGTGACTGAAATATTAGAATCTCCCAAAAGAAGATTAGTAGAAGGGACCCAATCTTCACACATATCTTGCTGATTTTTCAAATTAGGTTCATATTGTGGTTCATCTTCACTATCTAACTCATCAAAGAGAGGGTTAGTGTGTTTGTTTTAATTCTTGAATCCTAGGCCAACTGAATTCTTAGACTTGCATCCAAATTGAGCATGATCAAGCAATTCGGACCTAGCATCCAAATTGTGATTAAGAGGGCCATACCCAGGATAGTCCATCTGCCTAACAAAAGTATTACCATCTTTAATAGGCCTTAGGAGAGGGAGAGAAGTTCTCATTGTGCATATATCTCTTCTCTATAGATCTAGTCTCTAACAAATGTCTCCTCTTTCTCATCTTGTATAGGCACTGATGATTCTACAAATTTTCCAAATAAATTCATAGCTGAAGAGGAAGGTTTCTTTTCTGATGAAGGTTTTCCATAAGACCGGGGTGAAACTAGCAATGTTGTGAGGGAGTTGAGTTGATACCCCCTCATACCAAGGTCTACAGATTTAATCTTGTCTTTGCATTCAGCTCAGGTTGCATCAAAATCTTCTTCTTCTCTATTGAGGGGAACATGAGCCCCTGCTGAAATGGAATTGATAGATAAAGTGATATCCCAAGGTATACAAATGTCTATTCCATTATAGGGGAACTTAACACACTGATGGTAGGTAGATAGAACCGCTTGCATATCATGAATCCATATCCTACCAAGTAAGATATTATACACAAGGGGTACAACATCAATGATTTGAAATAAAATATCCTTTTCCATAGGGCCAGTCCTAACAAGAAGGACAACTAACCCCTTGGAACTTCTTTCTGCCTCATCATAGGCTTTGATAGTAATCCTTTTTATGGTATATATGACTTTCTAAGAATAACCCAATTCTTTCAAAAGACTAAAGGAATGAATATTAAGCTCAGCACCCCCATCTATCAACACACACATAATAGGGTGCGATGGATCATGACCTCAATTTGAAGGGAAAGATTGTACGGATGGCTCAAAGATTTATCATCATCTTTTGAAAAAGAAAGGAAATGAGGGGTAGCAATGTGATTAAACATATTCTGGAATTGATTGACATCTAAGTTTTTGGAGACATTTACCATGCGCAAAGCATCTTCAAGGATTTTTTTATGTCTTGGGGACAACTCTAAGAGCTCAAAAAACCAAAATCTGAGATGGGGTTCTCTGTAACTAATCAAAAAGACTATAACTCAATTTAGGATTGACAGCTGGTTCCAAGGTGATAGGCTTGGATGCCACTTATTTAGGTTTATTGGATTGACTTGAATTGGGTCCTCTAAGGACAATGGGACCTTGACTTCAGGTAAAAACATTAAGGGCTTTAGACGACCTTCTAGAGTTGGGATCCCTCAGTACCACAACAAGTTATTTATCAAAAATAGGAGGAGATTCTTCATCTAGATCATAACCATAGGGGTATCTTCCAGTCATCATGTTAACATTTTCTTCCACAAATTCAAGCATGTTGATAGTATTCTCCAAATCTGTGTAGGTGTAATTAATCTCATCTTTTCCATTATTAACTTTAGAGGTTTCCCCCTTTTCATATTTGGGAAAAGGTTCCTTAAATGCCTTATGATCAGCCTTGGTGTTCAATCCATCTATTGTAAGTTGTCCACTCTCAATGAGATCTTGAATGATATGCCTGAGCTTCCAACAATGTTCAATGTCATGTCCAATACAATTATGAAATACACAAAATGCCTTCTCCTTCCACCAATGTGGCTTAACTTTAGGTATACAAAAATGTGGAGGATCTTGAAGATGTGCCAGATTGTTAGCAATAAGTTTCTTTAAAATTTCCTCATATGACTCACCAAGTTTTGCAAATTGACGTCTTTCACTCTTAGGCTTACCTTGGTATCTTGGCTTACTTTCTTGTTGATTGGATGTATTGAGCTTCATAGCTTGAACAATACTAGATAAGTGGAGCACAGGTTGATCTTTAGGTTGGGAGGAATCCACAACTCCATCATTAAATACTTGTTTGTTCCTACTCCAATGTTGGTTCTTCCCTTTATCCTTATTAGATTTATTATTTTTTTGACCATTGTTGTTGTTATTTCCATGTTTGGTCAAAATTCCTTTTTCTCTTAAAACATCTTCAATCCTGCATGTGGTCTCAACCATGGTGTCAAATGAATCAAAAACCATTTTCTCAACTTTATATCGCAGTTCGGGGACCAAATTACTAACAAGACTGTCAATCTTTTCATTGTCAGGAATAGTTCTAGAATAGCAAGAGCATTTTCGTCTCCACCTTTGCAAGAAAGTAACAAAGGATTCTCCTTGATTCTGCTTTAAGCTACATAAGTCCAACAAGGTGATAGATCTTGAAACATTGTATGCAAAGTGTTGAACAAATCTGTGAACAAGCTCCTTGAAATTCTTAATAGGGGGAGTTATCTTAGTAAACCATTCCATTGCTTGACCCTTAAGACTTCGTGGGAACAATCTCATAAGGTATGAGTCATCTTGATGGAACTCAAAACTAGTGGTATAAAACAGGCGCACGTGATCATGTGGATCTCCACTCCCATCATATTTGTCATATTGACGAATTTCAACCTTTCTAGGAAATTCTTTCATGTCAACACTCTCATCAAAAGGATTAGGACAAATCGAGTCCAATGAGAAAGAATTCTTATGTGCGAACATCTTGTCCATTATTCTCTGCATTTCATTGATCTTCTCCTCTTGGGATGGACCTTGCTTCTTAATATTTTTATCCACATCAAAGTTGTAAGGGACTCTAGCACCCTTGTTGATTAGGATCTCTAGGAACTTATCCTTGTTTTTCTCTAAATATTTCTCCACATACTATTGGAAAAGTGGCTCTTGTTGCATTTTCATAAAGTCTTGGGAGGTGCGATCAAAGCTTGATATACTACCCCCATATTGTGAACCATAATGAGCCTATTGTGAAGGTTGTCTTGAGGTTCTAGGAGGTGTTGGTATCCTATAATGATCATGTCTAGAAACCCTTCTTCCTCTAGGGATAGGAGATCGTGATGGTGATCTTGAATGTCTCCTACTTCGTGGAGTCCTAGGAGGAGTGGATGGAGGAGAACTATTTCCACCACTAACATGCATATTATTGAATGGATCATTGAGTCATTGAGCCAAGAGCCTATCTTTCTCTTCTTGAAAGGCTTTCTTTTCCATTTCTACCAAAGTCTGTCTCTCCAACTCTAGGCGTCTAATTTGTTCTTTGTTACGATATTTTTCATATTGGAAAGATTTATTTTCACACTCAATCCTCTTAATCCTTTCATTCATGTAACCTGAAGAGGTCTTGAGTGGTGAATTTGGTCTTGAATTTCTAAACAAGTTGTTGGTATAAGTTGTATTGACATGAGTGTCATACAGATCATCTCCTTGGTTCTCGTGTTGTGATAACTCATCGTCATCAGCATGTCTTTTACCTCTCTCTCTCTCAGCCCTTTGGTGTGCATCTAGATATCTTTTTTAAATAAGGGGTGAGGCCAGTCTACTATTATGAGAGGAACCACTGAATGAAATAGCATCTCTACTCTTTGAAAACATATCATCACAACGTTTATCCATGGCTTCCTTCTCTCTCTAATTCATTATGTAACTCATATCCATAGAAGAGAGAGAACATACTAAGGGGGTACCCAACTCACTAAGGTGACTCTTGGAATCAAACCACACTTCTGAGATATTCCAATGTGATTGATCAAATATGGGTTCTTTTACCTTATGTTTTGGCAAGTTTGTACTAAGAGTAATTGGTTAAAACCCACTTTAGGTCATTTTCCTTAATTTACTTGATACCTTATTGTGACTAGCATGAAAGAAAAGGTACTAGTTGATAGGATGACCCTAAGAGATGTTGGTACCAAGCTAGGATATTAAAGGCATTAACTTGTTCAAAAAGAGGTGATAAGATAGAATATTGCAAAAGGCGTAAGCCAACACTACCACAGAGGTGCCTAATAAATTTGGGTGAATACCCTAGCGCATATGGATCAAGAGGATGGTCTTACCCAAATTATATTAATTGAGATTGAAATTGTATGAAATTGAATGGACAAGAGACTACCAAAACTCTCCAATTGTGTTATCAAAGAATCTAAAGGTTTACCTTTTCAACAAGGACGGTTTCTAGCTCACCAAGCTCCAAGCAAGGTCACTTGTGAAATCAAATATCACTAATCTAAGAGGTCAAAATGAAAGAATCTGAAGCATAAACAAGCTTCTAACAGTAGGGTAAGTTATCCAATCTGACCCGGATCAACCAAGGAAACTAGAAATGACAGGGCAGCAATCAAGCAAGCAGGAAGATGACAGTAAATAGCTCATTGGTAGGAATTTTTGTGTGACAAAAAGCTTTCTCACATGAGGATTATCATAGGACCATGCAAAAAAATACATAGAGCCGTGCAGAGAAATACCAGACTGGTGTGATAGGATGACAGCAAACTGACAACAAATTTGCAAAATATCACGCAAGGATTCACATAGGATCACGCAATGAAATGCACAGGGCCGTGTGAAGAAACAATTTTCTTGTGCGAAGAAAGGCAATAGAACTCAGTATTCACTTGTTTTAAATAACCAAATAGATGCATTAAAATCATTTTTCATGAATCAGGCATGCAATACATCAATTAGGGAGCTCAAACAGTCAATTTCTTCAAACAATGAGCAAGGGACAAAGCAACCTTGCACATGAACATGGATAGTGACATAGTATTTCTACTCCTTAAAGATCTTACTTGTGTATGTTCTCAAAATGTTTTTAAATCACGCACATAGTCCTAGAAAATAAAAAGTTGGTTTCACTATGGTTCTTAGTAATGGCTTGACTCTGCAACTTTTGCAATTTCAAGTGGGTGAAATCCAATCCCGGTGCACCGAGGTATTGACACAGTCTGAGAATTTAATCAATTGGGAGCTGCTGAGGAGATTTAACAACCCAAAAGAAACTACACCCATGGATATTTCTTCCACAAGGACATTTATATAGCGGTTTTTTCTACCATGGTGAAAATGGCTATTACCGCTTGAGGTTCTGTCCACATGGTTTACCCAACAAAGGCAATGTCCACTACGGTTAACCCTCTCTAACAAGGATGAATCACAATATGGACCACATGGGGACTTGGTTTGGATTCAAGGGTTCCAAGTTTTTGATTCTCCCAAAAGGGAAAAGAGCATAATCCTCTAGCCTCTTCACCTCACCCAGACATAGCAAGCAAGATTAATTGACCCACTAATTTGAAATCACCTCAACCAAAGTTTGTATATCAATAACAATGACCACCAATCTCAAGAGAGAAAGTACCAATCAAAGTTGAAGATTAAACCAAGTTTGAAGTAATGACAAATCTTTCCCTACCTACAAGGGGATCTATCGTCAAGAAGAGCTTTGCATGTAAGACAAGAAAATGAAGCCCAATCTCTCAACATCTCTACTAATAGTGTTCATAGGGCCTAATTACTATGTGAAACATATATTTAAGAAAGAAAATCTAGGTCCATTTTTAGAGCACCAATTGAAAATGTGATCTATGAAAGCAAGAAAACACTCAAGCTAAACACATGAGAGATTGATTTTATTTCCAAAATCCAAACGTTATAGAGATCAAAAAAATACCTCAAGTCCAATGCAATGTGAATCATTTTGTTGTTTATCCACACAAGTCCAAATCAGCAACAACAATAGAAATAGCAAATCACAAACCACTAGAAACAGTAAATATTAGTGGTTAGATATCAAAGATATAAAATATAGCAATAAAAATTAGATCTCTAGTGTGAAATCTTGCGTGAAGACTCTTAGAGTGTCGCGCGAAGATTCACAAATAGCCACGCAAAGATTCACAGATTCTCATGCTTAGAAACACACAAACAACAAAAAAATGTAGAAAATAGTAAACAGTAACAGATCACAGAGCCTGGTGCCGAATGTCACACGAACATTCGCACAAAGCCGTGTGAAAATTTGCACAGAGCCGTGTGACGAAATGCAAAATCCAACAAAAATTTTCCTGTAGACTTACAAAATGTCATGTGAAAATTTCTTGTAAAAGTATGGAAAGTATGGAAAATACAAAAATCCAAAAATAAATCACGAAAACTAGCTATAGTGACAGAAAATGAATCTTCTGCCCCACGGTGGGCACCAAAAATATGTGATGAAAATGTGTCAAACTTCTATGGGTCATTTCATTCAAGGTTGCTCAAGAATAAGGCCTCAAATATTGACTCATAGCTCTCTAGTCATGGAGTGCAAGGGTTTGAAATGGAGGCCCTCAGATTGACCTAGTTGTGCACATCCAAGTACACAATGAAATAAGAGATTCAATGCATGAAAATGACAACTATTCTATATGATTGCAATGCATACAAGGAAGTTAAACTAAATGATAACAATGCAAGATTAATCTATGAAAGGAAAAATGAATTTAATCTAATATGAATCTAATCTACATGAATAGCCATGGATGCAAGAAGAATAAGACAAGAAGAGAGAAGTTGCAATATCCAAGCTCAAGTGCTCAAATTCTCCTCCATAATTGCTCTCCAAACCTGCAACATAACAATACTATGAAAAAGATGATCTAAATGAGAAGGAGAGATTTTCTTATATAGGAAAGTGAACGGTTGAGATTAAGAGGCAAAAAGAAATGAGCAATGGTGGAGATTAAATCTTGATTGTTCCACGCGCTCATTAAAAGAAAAAAGCCCACCACTTAGAAAGATGTGATGAAAAAGGGATTTTTATTTTATTTTTATTTCATTTTTTATCAAATAAAGTGCTTTAAGTGGGGATTTTTATTTATTTAATTAAAAGAGGGGTTTTGTTTATAATTAAATAACTTAGATAAATTTTATTTAATTAAATGAGAGGAATTTTATTTAATTAAATAAGATGAATTTTATTTAATTAAAAGGGAGATTAATCTTTTAAATAAATAAAAATGATCACACCTTAGGAAATATTGAAATAATTGAATTTATTATGATTTGATCAAGGAAATTGATTTGAATTAAAATGTTGCAAAGCATTGATTCAGGAATTTGATAAATTGATAAAATAATAAATGGGGCCCATAGTCTAGGCGACTATTTTAGGGTGCATACAACCCCAAGGTTAGAAGTTTTCTAGATAGTCAACTTGACTTAGAAGTTCATAGGTTAACTTCAGGGGTAGTTTAGGAGGGTTGTTTGGGCTTCCAGAGGGTAACTAGGGTCATTTTTAGCTACCCGACTTGGTACACTAGGTGTTAGGGGTCATTTTATGTCATTAATGAGCCTCTAAACTCATTTATTGCTCCTCTAAAGTGTCACTTTCAGACTTGAGCAAATTTTGAAGAGGAGTGTAACTTTGGTTAATCTCTCTCCTCTTCCAAGTTTCATTTGACTCCACCCATGGAGAGTTAAGGCAGGTGGGTAGTTAAGGGTTGGTTAGGGTCACCTCGCCTTTGGGTTAATCCTTGATCTTGTTGGAGGTTTTCCTATTTAGGGAAGGATTTAGGATGAGTTGAGTGTTCACGCACTCTCTACCCTTAGAGACAGAATTTATTTTGGAGGAGCTTTTGGAGAAGGAGTATTAGGAAGGATAGCTCAACACCAATCCTCATTTTATTTTATCTTGGATCCAAGGTTGGTCTTCTTTAATAATATATTTTATGGTTTCTTGGTGTTCTTGAGCTTAAAACTCCATTAATGGAGTCCTATGTGAATTTTAAGTTATTTTCATGTTGAATTTTTAGAGTTTTATTTTGTTAATCTTTTTGGATGGGATTCTTCAAGCCGCACTCACCCTTGGGAGTGCAGAGTAACCTTGAAGGGGTGGTGGAAATGATTTTGGTTTAGTGTAGAGTCTCCCATGTGTGGAGGGAAAGAAATTGGGTTTTATGATACCCATGATGTCAAGTATGGCCTAAGGGCTTTTGGGGGGCATAAGAAGGTATATTGTATGACTGCATCTTGTGTAGATAGTCAATTCCAAGTCCATGTGTGGCTTGAAGTTTCTATTTTGTATACTTGGCTTTCTCCTATTGTGAGGTCTACCACTACCCCTATTTTTTGGAAGGCCTCTTGGAGACCTTCCTTTTGTTCTACCATGTATCGGAAAGTTTTTAAATGTGGGTTTTTATATATATGTTTGTCTTCTGAGAGTTTTGTGAGTTCCTATTTGTATCTCGTTCTAATTTGGATCCCCAAACTCGGTGGTGGCCTTGTAAAGGCCTAGGTTGGGAGGTGAGCCTCCATGGTCAACCTCATCTATGCAGGTGGGTAATACCACAATAGTGGGTTACACTTTTCAGGAGGAAGGAATTCACCGTGAAAAGCGTGGCCCACAAAAAAATTAATCATACTTTCGATCGGAATGCATAAAAAATTTTGATCGGAAGTGAGTTACTTCCGATCGAAAGTACCTCAAATGACTACTTTCAATTGGAATGCATAAAAACTTTTGATTGGAAGTGAGTTGCTTCCGATCGAAAGTACCTCAAATGGCTACTTTCAATCAGAAGTTACTTCCGTTTGAAAGTACTCACTTACTTTCGATCAAAAGTAGGTAAGTACTTTCAATCGAAAGTACTTACCTACTTTCGATCGAAAGTAAGTGAGTTTTTTTTGGGCATAATTTAAAACCCGCCGAAACAGTCGTTTTCACTATTTCGGCTGGGTTGAAAGTGACAGAGAGTGTGGCTTCCATTTTTGCGAACATCTGATTCAGGTTTTTCACATTTTTAATTTGCATTTTTATTATTTTTTAATATATATTGTTTGTATATGTGCATTATAATTTTTTTTTAATATATTGTTTGTATATATGCATGTATATGCATGTATATGTGCATATATATGCATATATGTGTATATATATACAT
>MU227546.1:531422-544536 GCA_018584345.1 Thuja plicata
AAGATTCTCAAATTGTGCAATTATTTCCTTAGACTTTTTATTCAATGCCCTCTTTGTAGTATTTATGGGTTGTTTAGCATAATCTCTCAATTTTTCCACATCCATTTCGATTAAATGATCTATTCTTGTACGATTAATTTTGTTCTTAAACTCTTGGGCTAGATTAACATTCTCATTTGTTTGTACTTGGGCCGCAAATAAAATAAAAAATTCTCTTAGTAGGTCATCTTAAGGGGAAACACCTAAAATGCATAATTAACTACTAAGAGACTAAATTGAGACAGTGGGGGAGAGTCAAAGAGAGAGAGAGAGAGAGAGAGACAGAGAGAGATTTACTTGTTTGGGATTTTGAAGGTTGTACTTGTTGAGCTTGTTGACCTTGCGATGACCCTTCTCTAACTTCTAAAGGTTGGGCTTGTTCACCTTGCGATAACCCTTCTCCAACTTCATAAGGTTTTTCTTCTTGAGAATTTCTTGCATACAAAGATATAATTAGGTCTTCTTTATCAAATTAGGTATTGCAATATCATGCTTACATGTTTCATTAAGACAAGTCATAATCATCAACTTAAAATATGGATAGCGAGAGAGATAAAGAGATATAGACATGTACCTTGTTTATTATGATAATATCTTTCCCAAGCTTCTTCATGTAGTCTGTGTTCAGTATCTTCTGAATAATGTCGTGCACTCTTATTTAGCCTTCTCTTTTTATTTCCAATCATAAGTTGCAGAATTTTCTTCTTTTTCCAAATTGTGAAGTATTTTGCAACTTTCAAATTAACAAGATGACAAAACATATATTTATTTATATGTAATCATTCTGAACCTGAAACGACACCAAACAGGCCAACATAGGTTTCTATCGAAAGTCATCTTTGACTTTCGATAGAAACTGAACACTTTCGATCGAAAGTGCTTTGCTAAACGTTGGAGAAAAGCCAAATCATGAAACTACTTTCGATAGAAAGTAGTTTCGATCAAAACTAAATAGTTTTGATAAAAACTACTTTCTATCGAAACCCTCAAAATTAAGGCCATCTGCAAGGGCTAACAATAATATGCAGTTTTCATGGCTTCAGGGCTCAAGCGCGGGGCTCAAATGGAAGAATAGTGACACCTCCTTTTGCATCACACAAGTACTCTGAATGAGCTTTCTAATGAATATAGATTTGACAAATTTTAAATTAATTAGATCTATGTATTTTGACGTGCATCAGATGTAGGTTTTTTATCGAATATAAACTTGCAAGTTTGACGTTCAATGAAAAATAGTAGAAAATGGAAAAAAAAATTTGAAAAATAACAGTGCCCTCCGGCTTTGAGTCTTCTTCTATCAAAAAAAAATTGAATATCGATAAATACACAATAAGTTATCAACTACGCAGTCAAGGTATGTCAAAATTACGGTTGACTCTACTTCAAACTTTCATAAAATATGCAATAATCATGATAACATCGTCAAACCAATTGCATGCCCTCCATATGGATGTTACAAAACCAAATTTGAAAGAAGCGCATTGATATCTATTTTAGAAAAAAAGTTATGTTGTACGAAGACATTGTACCTTTTTGAAAATGACGTTTTTAGCAACATAGCAGTTTTAGTGGGAGAAAAAAAACCATTAAAATCAATTCAATATATATATATATATATATATATATATATATATATATATATATATATAATCTAGATAGAAAATCCTAAAAGACTAGTTTATTTCATCTTCTGATTTCAAACAGTTTAACGACAATATGCATCCGAATGTGAAAGTTTTTTCTCAAAATGTAGACTTCAATGTCTGTTTAGGCAATAAAGTGTAACCCGCTATTGTGGTATCACCCAGGTATCAGTTGGATGTAGAAGGTTGCTATTCTACTCCTTTTGTGGAAAATGAGAACAACTGTAAAATTTTAGTATTGTTGTAAGCGTTTATTATTATGACATTATGGCCTTCATTGTATTAAGCTTCTTTCGTTGTTGCAAAGTTGCATTAAAGGCTATTCAAGAGATTTGTAACCTTATATCATAAGTAAATTTTAATTATCCTTATAGTAGTATGTAAATCCAATGGTTAGTGTAACCTTGCTTTATTTGGAATTAAGAAAAGAAAATATTGGAAATCTATTAAATGGTTTGTTTTATTAAAATTTTCTTGATTATTTATTATTTAGTTAGCAGCAAACCTAGATTTTCCATATTAAAATAAACATAGTTCAAAATAAAACAAGAATTTAACTTTTAGATTTTATGTTTATACTCTTTTATTCAAAAAAATAATCTTATCATATTTTGTGCATACAACATACATTAAAGTTTTAGAGGGTTATTTATTTTGAGGAAATTCTATTGGTAATTATGTCATTGTTAAATTTTAAAAAGTTTTAACCTTTTTTTAAAAATGGAAATTTAGTAAAAAAACATAGAGAGTTTTATTTTGTGTTGTTAGAGTATTATTGTTTTTTTACACTTAAGATTGTTTTAAATTTTGACAAAATTGGAAATGCATATAATTGAAATATTTCTCCAACAATATTTTAGGAAATAATTTTGGAAGTTAAACATGAAGTGAATTTTTTTATGAGACTAAAATTTATTTTTCTTAACTTAAATGCATTCTAGAAAATTAAAATTTTCTTCCACCACAATTTAGAGGCTAAAATATAAATTCTAACCATGTAATAAAAATTGAAAAATTTCTTTCATAGATGCTCTTCGTTTTAACACAGAGTTATTTTTCTTCACCAATCCAATAATTTATTATAATTGTTGTGTGTATTCCTTTTTATCTTTTTATATTCATTTTATATATGTATCAATCAAAGTTTTAGAAAAAAATATAAACACGCCTCTCCTGCACAGTAACATAAAGATTTGATAGGGTTAGTTTGAATTAAATAATGGAAAAATAGACATATTTCAATTTAGAGTTGAATTCGTTAGAGTTAGAAAGTTTATTTTATTAGCTTATTTAGATAGGAATTTTAATGTTTATTAATCATTTCATATTGTTAAATTTTATTTTATCTTAAAATGAATATAACTTAAAGTAGATTTGATTCTCTTAAATAAATTAAATTAGATTTGATTTTGTAGATTAGATTTAAATTTATGGATTATTGGATAGTTAGTGATAATATTTCAAGAAGATATATTTTGTTAGGAATTATTCTCTAAATGTTTATTTAGTAGAGATGTTAGATTGTAGGAATTGTGTGTTTAGTGTTTAGTGTTTAGAAAATTAGAAAGTTATAATTTTATGTATTAAGGTTAGAAATTTTATGCATGTTTAAATAGGTAATAGTTATAGTATTTTAATACTATTTTGAGATTTGATTTAGTTTATTAAAATATTTTAAATTTAATTTAATATTACTAGATTAGATTTTATTTAGATAGGAATTATATTAGATTTGATTTTATTTGTAAATCAAATTTTATCTATATTTAAGATATTCTAATTAGACGTGATTTCATGATAGTATAGATTTAATTAGATCTTTTTTATAAGATTTGATTTTTGTTAAAATAGATTTGATCTTATATTGTTTAGATTAGATTTTATTTTATATATAAAATTAGATGGTTAGTTAACATTTTGTTTTAAAGTAAATAATTGGTTTATTTATTATTTCAAGATTAGGGTTATGTATAGAATTATAAACTTTAAATATGTTAGCTAATTTTAATGTTAGGATTTTAATTTTAAATAAAGGGATATTGTTAATTAATACATAAATATAAGGTTTAGAACGCTATTTATCTAATTAAATTATTCATTTTAAATTAATAACCTAGATAATGTTTTATCGATAAGGGGGTCATAACAACCTCTTATCTTCTTGATAAACATCTATTAAGGGTATTATCGCTACCTTTGACCAGTGTCATGCACGGCTGACTTTTGGTCAACCCTGGTCAAACTTCTTCTGATCGTCCCGATTTTCATCCCAGATGTTCCCTGTACCTGTTGGACCCTAGGATTTTAGTTTCGCACCTTTTGGAGATGGTTGACTTTTTGGTCAACTCTAGTTAGTTGACTTTTGGGTCAACTATCTCGATATGTGTATGAGCCTTCTTAAGGGCTTATCAGGCCCTAGAAACTTTATTTCACGTAAATCAGAGTATAGTTAACTTTTGGTCAACTCTAGTTGACTTTTGGTCAACTATCTCAGTTTACGTGTCAATCTAAGCGTGTAACTTAGGGAACCCTATAGGATAGCTCTTAAATTTATCCTACCTCGTATGAATCTTTTGTTAACCGTTTCACCTCCTGCATCATTTTGCGTGCACTTGTTACCTTCAAGGTAGTTTAGCCATCCTTTGACGCATATTAAAAAAAGTTTGTTGGTGTGTTTTTGTCAAACTTTTAGGCATGACATTTTGGTATCAAAGCCATGTTTAGCCACATTGGGAACCTAACCCACTACGTTATCACTAAAATTTTCCATGTATGTGTAGATGCCTCCTGTCACTCGGCAGGCCCGTCAGCAGAGACGTGGTTGGAAACATACCCCGCAGCTCGCGTGGAGGTATGACCTGAGGTGGAGAATCGCAGAAGGGATCAGAAACCACCTCACAATCCTAATGCAGCACTATTGCTGGCCTTTCAAAACTTGGTCAGGATTATTATAGACCACATGCCACCGATTAATCAGCAGAGAGAGAGAAGTAGGATCCTACCTCCTAGAATGGGAGAGAATCAGGTTGATCAGGAAGAAGAGTCCATTGGAGTACTAGGGGGTATTCCTAGTGGAGGTGCCTAGAGGCTCAATAAAGCACCCACCGATATTGTAAACTAGATCACATAATTGATGAGGCTCAAACCGCCTCCATTCGTAGGAGAGGTAGATGGGGCAGGAGTAGAGGCTTGGCTTTTAAGCCTTGAGAGGTGTTTCAGGTTGTGAAACTATGGTAGCAACCTTAGAGCACATTTTGCAATACTCCTTTTTAGAGACCAGGCATCCACTTGGTGGGGACATGAGGAATCCAAGGGATGCGTAGACATTAATACCCTTACATGGGAGTCTTTCCTTGAGCTTTTCAAAGCTCAATATGTTTCGAAATAGTTCAAGTAGCATCGTATTGATGAGTTTCATGATCTCTAGCAACAAGGACTTACAGTAGCCCAATATGAGGGCAAGTTTCTTGATCTCCTACCTTATATGGAATATATGGGGACAAGAAGCTGCAAGTGAATAGGTTTATCAAGGGATTAAATCCTATGATTTTAGATAGGGTACATATGGTACCATCAAGAGATTTGAGGTTCACAGTGGACAGGGCCTTAGTGGCCGAAGAGATAGTCGGAGGATAACATAATGCTAGGGATAGGTCTCAAAAATGTAATCATGCACCTCAGGCTACAAGTTATCAAAGACCCTCTTGGAAGGGTAATCAGAGGAACTCCTCAGGGTCATTCAGGGCCCCATAGTAGCAACAGCCACAACAATCCTAGTAGGACCAGAGACCACAGGTGCCAAGCACACCTCCAACGCAGACTCAGCAGTCCTCTAGAGGTGGGTACAATGAGCCTTCTAGGGCTTCAGGCTCACAGTACTCTAGGCCTTCAGGAGTTCAGGTTCAGTCACATGGTCCATGTTACACTTGTGGTGTCATGGGTCACTTAGCTAGAGAATGTTCTCAAGGTGGTAGTCAGCGTGCAGTGATGTCTGAGCTGAGAGTTCAGGATAGGGGAAAGTCCCACATGGTTTTTGCAGCAGTTGATAACCGGCTAGTAGAGCATCAGACCACCATCTTTGAGACCTCAGGTGGAGTTGGACAACCAGTTGGCTATGGATCCCATCTGTATTATGAGTCGATGAATCCTTGCACTTCAAGGCAGGGGCTAGACTAGGTTAGGGTCCAGTGATATTGCTATGATGAGGTTACAATCACTTAAGAAGACACAACACATATGAGATCATAGTACCCTCACCTCTTCGATGAACTCCAACAGGAAGTTCATGCCTAGAGGGGCTGGATGTGAGACCCACCTCTGTCAGTCATGGTTTCACTACTTTATTTTTTTATGCTTTCAATGCTTTCTATGCTTTCAGTGATTATGTATTTAGACATACTTTGACTTTTGGAGACTCTTATGTATTTGAGGATGTGTGGAATCCTATGTTATATATTCAGTACCTGATTATGTAAGCAGGGTAGACTTGAGACACTACATGTTTAGATTCAGTTTCAGCTATGATGATGTCATATATATGATCTATTGAGTAGAGGTAACTGTGATGGAATTTGGTTTAGGAAATCGATGCTACGCTTATTTAAGTTTGAATTCAGATATAGTTATATGCAATGAATTATTGATGTTGTATTATGTTTTTATATCATGTTGTTTTGGACCTACTAATGTGTGCAATGAGTGTGCAGGGATAGTTGGCCATGGATCTAAATTGAGGACCCAATATTGGAACCTATGTGAAATTTCATGCATTCCAAGGTCATGTTTATATAAAGAAACATGGACCTCATTGTATAAGTATTTTATTCATAAATGTGGTTTGAATGTGTGTATTTAAATTAGTTAATGTTAATGTGAATAAGCCATGACATTTGTTTTAATTTAATGTGTTAATTTTGGCAATTGTTGCAATTTAATGTAGACATGGCTAGTAAAGGGAACTAGGGTTAAGTATAGGATTAACTAAGGTTACCTATGTGTAGTACACAAGCTTACCCCAAGGTTAGAAGTTTTTTAGATAGTCAACTTTACTTAGAAATCCGTAGGTTAACTTTAAGGGTAGTTTAGGAGGGTCTTTTGGGCTTCCAGTTTGTAACCGGGGTTAGTTTTAGCTACCTGACTTGGTACCCTAGGGGTTAGGGGTTATTTTCAGTCATTAATGAGCCTCTAAACTCATTTATTGCTCCTCTAAAGTGTCACTTTTAGACTTGAGCAAATTTTGAAGAGGACTGTAACCTTGGTTAACCTCTCTCTTCTTCCAAGTTTCATTTGACTCCACCCATGGAGAGTTAAGAAAAGTGGGTAGTTAAGAGTTGGTTAGGGTCACCTCACCTTTGGGTTAATCCTTGATCTTGTTGGAGGTTTTCCTATTTACGGAAGGATTTAGTATGAGTTGAGTGTTCACCCTATAGCTCTTTTTCTTGTAGGAATCAATTAAAACAGCAATAAATGCCTGACCCTCTATTCCCAACTCAGATTCATACATGAACAAGGCTAATTAACAAGGATGCTATCCTTCTTTACTTTGAGCTCCACAAACTTAGGCGGGTGTACCTATCTTCAGATTCACTGATTCACAGAGAATCTTACAGTGGATCAAGGATTTATAATCCTTCTTCTTTTTAAGTTCTCAGAACTAGGAAGGTTAACCTATTGATTCTCTCTCTAAGGAATAACTAAAATGGACTATATTCCTCAATACAATCAACTAAACATACATGTTCTTGATAAAATAAACTAAAGATTTTAATATTTGAATGATTGATGATGAGAACTACCTTTCAGAACTGAGACCAGTGCCTAATCCCGGGAAAAGAGTCCAATGAGATGTAAATCAACAGAAACCCAATTAATAAGAACATAGACAAGATCCTAGATAGAGTGCCTTAAAAACTATCATTTCATTTTCACATCTATCTATCAGATTTTCACACTAATACCCTACCCTCTGGGATTACTCACAAGACTGACTCCTTTCTTAAAGGAAGCTCACAAGTAACTGCACAATTGCCTTGTAACCAACATGTTTAGAATTCCTTATAGACTAAACATACAAGAGCATGAACAAAAGTACAAAAAGACATCACAGATCTGAAACTGGAGATTCCACTATATTTTATTAATGTCATTCTGCTTCAAAACATTCAAAATAGACACAAAGCTTCAAAACTAAACCATAATCTGATGTCTACTATGCAGCTATAAATTCACCATCCTTACTACAATGGAGAAAAAACCATATATAGGAGAAAGGAAAAAAAATCCAGTCACCGACACCTTTCTGTCCCCAAAAATATTTGCAACTGCTCAAACTGAAACTGTGAAAATCTGATTTGATTTTCCCTCAAATTATGTGCAAAATCTTCTTCTTCATTCCGAGACCTTTCCAAAAAATATATAATACTCTATAGTTTGGATCAAATTTTCCCTCTGAAACTTTAGTCCAATTTTGCCTTCCCGTGTAGATTTTCATTTAAAAGTTTGAAATATTTCAATTTGAAATAAATTACTTTTCAATAGTTGAACTATTGAAATGATATAAATTTAATTTTAAAATCCCTTTTTGCCCAGACTTCACCAGCTTGCGGCACTTGTCGCTTGGGCTTAATGGCTTAAAGGGTAGATGGTGAGCATCTTTCCCCTGAGCCATTAAGTCAACCCTTGATTTGTTTTGAAGTTACAAGTTTTTTAACCCATTTGTTGAAAGAATTTCAAAATAAAAAATCATTTGAAATCTGCACATCTCACTAGAATGCACCAAGTGTCACCCTCTGATTGGTTCATAGGTCCACTTGGTGCCATGTGTCAATCTCTCATTGGTGCCTCTGAACTTCATTGAACTTGCGCCACTTAGTGCCTACTGGGCGCCACGTGGCATCCTCTGATTGGCTGGCTGGTCCACCGAGTGCCACTTGTCACTTGTGCCACGTGGACCAATAGCTTAATGGCTTAGGCTTATCATCCTTGCAAATTTCTCATTAAGCCATTAAGCCATTCATCGATTTTGACCACCTCAAGATTTGTGCCAAAATCTGCAGCCTCTTAAGCCAAGTCACCTGCCATGTCAACCTTGTGGGTCCCGCCAAAATATGGGTGTCTTCTCCTCGAGCACAATTTTTGAGGTGAGCCTTTAGCTTCTGCGCACGCCCATAGCCTCCTCTTTCTCTTCATATCATACTGCAAGCATTTTTTCTTATAAATATTTCAAAATCCCCTTTCACAGTGAATGTGGGATTAAGATTTTGAGTTTTTTAAAGATTCTGTGCATTTTTGCCCAAAATAATGTGGGCCCCACCGCGCGCACTAAGCCTTCTAGCCGACAGTCTTCAAAAGCCCCTTGGCTTTACTTCAAATCATATTCAAAGAACTAAAGTATAAAAATATTAATAATCCCCGCCACTTTATGCATGTGGGATTATTGCATTTCACATTTTGCTTTGAAACTCCCCACACAACAACTCCCAGCGCGACCTGGGATTTGCAATGCCTGTGTTCCATGCGCCACCTACAAAGGGCTTTGTCTAAACTTCCATATATCCTGCGCTGGCCATTCCACTTTTCTTGGAAGGTATTAAAACTTTAAAACTCTTTGACTAATACTGCGCAGACTTTCTCAAAGCATTCACACCATGCACAACTTCTTAATCCTATTCTTATTCACTTGTGCAGGCTTTACCTTTCAATGTGCTGCCTTCCTGTGGCATTACTCTTTCCAAATGCCTTTTAAAATCCATCCACTCTTTTTCATTCTACGTGCAATTCTCTTTTGGCACGGGCTCTTTCCTCACTTCCAACGCTGCATAGCACGACTTGTTGGACCCTCTGCTATTAAACAAAATAGTTAACATGCGTTGTCTATGAAACCACATTAATGGCGCTACTCTTTCATGTGCATTGCTATGTTGATCTTCCTCTCAAGCTACTGGCCTTCAGTGCTGACTTCCTTCCAATCAATGCTTGGCGCGGGCTCACTGTTGGCAAAGGTTGTGGAATTTGGCTTTACACCTGCCAATTGCATTTTCTTGAAAGTTACTAGACTAAAGTCTACGCAGCCCTCTGCAAAACTCCAGTGGGGCCTCTTCACTGTTTGGCATGGGTTTCCCATTTCTTCATTTTCCTTCTACGCAAGCTTCCAAACATTCACTATGATCCCCATGTTTGGAAAAGAGCCTCTACCCTTCCACAATGCGCACCTTTTTGGTGTGGCGCCAGATTAAGGAAAGACTCTAAACTTGGTGCAATTTGGAAACACACATGGCACACACCTACGAATTGCATTTGTTTGAAAGCTTGTTTGTTTTCTTGGCTTAATGCGCAGAGGTCTTCACTCAATTTTCATCGCCTTCCCCATTATGCATAACACAAATTCCATATTTCAAAAACAATGCAAATTTCCCCTTATGAAATTAACGTGGACTAATTCCATTCAATTTTATTTGTCTTATAAATGGGCAAGTTTGGTCACTCCCAAGCATAGGTTCTTGTTATTTGTTTACATCTAGACTGGCTTCCTTGCTTTCTAGCGTGATCTTTTTTGTTTGAACTTGGCACTGACTTCTTTGCATTCTACGCAACACCTATTGCTTGCACATTTAGAAACGCAAAGGCTTCCTCTAACAATCAATGCATAACCTCCATTCTTTTATTTCGCTGGGTTTTGGATATTCCTTTGTATATCTTTCATATGATACATCATGGAAATATTGTAACCTTTCAACACAAGAGTGACATCTACAGTTGAAACTTTTCATTAACTAACTTTGATTAAAGAAAACCATTTTGTCTTTATCTCCATATACTGTAACAGAAATGATGCATGCCTTACAACCATTTTTGTTGTCATATCCTTCCCCATTGTATGTATACGTCATTTCGTAATCAGACTACAAAGCATCAATTGGAAGACTTTATAATAACTTTTCACATTTATGCAACTGAACTCATTCACTGCATCTGGCCTCTGGACTTGGCCTTAAAAACTAACAAAAACAAGTAACCGGAACGTGACGCTAGGCACACACGTCCCATGATTGACATTCTTCCACGCTGCAAAGTGACAACTGATGAAACGCAAAAGATCCAAATATTTAAAACATCCAAGTCGCCTCTTCACAACAATTCTGTAAATCACCCTATCAAATAACAATAAACACATTTGGTTTCGACTTTGAAAACAAGTCAAATGACCTCCTGAAGATCCGAGCTTCTGGACATTGGAAGTATGCTATATGGAGAATATGGTTCCAGAAGGGTGTCTCTTGAAAATCATCTAGGTACATCTGGAATCCACTTGAAATTAGCCACTTGAAGATGCAGAAAACTGAAAACATGAGGAATACCGATTTCTGCAAATCAAAAGAATCTTGAAAAGTGTGCAAACAAAACCCTCAGGATCTGAAACCTTACAAACTTGAAGTAAATTTAGTCTATAATTCAGGGAAACCATTTTCGTAATGTGACCAATCACGGTATTCAATATATAACCTCACAAATAGGGCCTCCGACCAAACTGTGCAACTGATCTGCATCAAAATGTTAGAAATTGCAAATGGAATCGGATTGGCAAACTGAGCAAACTGATTCATCGTGGCCTAAAAATATTCATGGTAGTAAATTTCCATACCTACAATATCGGAGAGTATTCAATTTTCCATTCCATTCAACCGGGTATCAAATTGTAAGACC
The DNA here is from genome assembly GCA_018584345.1 of Thuja plicata. Taxonomy (NCBI): domain Eukaryota; kingdom Viridiplantae; phylum Streptophyta; class Pinopsida; order Cupressales; family Cupressaceae; genus Thuja; species Thuja plicata. Next base: position 542,807 of record MU227546.1, read on the forward strand.
TCAAAGTAGGTCATTTAGAAATCTGCATTTGACAATTTAGCACATTGATAGAAACTGCAAATGGAATGGGCTTAGCAAACTGACCAAATAGGCTTGTCACAACTTGAAGATGGAGACTCAAGAATTATTTGACCTTTTTAATGGAGAACAAAAGGAATTTTTCCAATTAGGTCACAAGGTCAAAAGTTACAATTGGTCAAACAGGGCTACTCAGAATTCTGATCGATTACACAATGCATGACAACAGTAAACTACCAACTTTGAGGGGTTTAAAACCTAGTCAAAACATATCAAAATGACTTCAGATTTGAAACATAGGTTCTCTGATACACATACTCAGCATTCCCCATAGTGGTGGGTCATGAAACTTAACATGTCACAAGATATTCAAATGCAAATTGGGCCCGTTACAAGAAATTGACACTTGGGCAAAAATGCAGATTTTGACTAGTGCTCAAAACAAGACATCACGAAATAACTCAAAACTTGAAATAAATTACCTGGGATGTCTTCAATGTCTAAAAAAGAGCAATAAAGACCTGTCATGCATGAAAAACTTCAGAATGTCATCTAGGCAAATAGGCTCAAAAAGCACTTATAAGGGGTCAAAATGTAAAGCACTAGTAAAACACTCAAAAATAATTGTTATATTTTTTAGTACCAACAATGGCTCTAACTGAGGAGGTGTGCCCCATGTGGGCATGCAGAGGAATTCAGAATCATTGGTAGAAGTAGACCACCCCAAAAACAAGTCAGACTTTCTTTTCTCTTATTTCTCCTTTCTCTCTTGAAACTTAGGAACACCTTTATTCGAAAGCAAACACACCACACGACTGCAGGGAAAGAAAGCAACTGTACAACATATACAAAAAGCCTCAAACCTTTTCACAACTGAAATCAATACTTGCCTCTGTCATAAACCTTATTTTCATTTACATTTTCTTGAGGTAAGCTGAAAGTATCATTCATATCAGTTTCACCAATTTCATGTACATCTTCAACCTCTTTGTTTGGAAAAACAAAATAACTCTCTTCATTTTCATAGTGCGTATAAAAACTAGATACACTTTCTTCATCTTGTCCACTATGAAAGTATACATCAGCATGCTCATGAATACTAATATCAAACTGAAATTCATCCTCATAAATTGATTTATGCATGCTATCAATCGGAAACATAAAGTGCTCAAACTCTACTTCACCAAATGAATCATATGTGTCATGAATTTGTAACTCACCTTGTGTATTCAACTGGCAATCAAATGAGTAATCAGACTTGTATTCACATATGTCATCAACATTAGCCTCAAAAATTATTCCACAACTCTCCAATGTATCTTCACAATCATACACTAAATTAGCAACAACATGAAAGTAATCATCATAAAACTTGTTATCACATGCCGGCTGATTTTCAACAATTACTTGATCATATCTTTCATCACCAAACACAATATTTTCATTGTAATCACTGTCACAACTAGAAGAGAAGAAATCTGATTTCTTACGCCAGTATAACATTGTATCATCATCAAAATCATAACTAACCAAATCTGAAACTTCATCATGCTCTTCAAAAAGTGGATTGATAATTCCATGCAAGGCTCCTTTGTACACATTTTGACAAATGATGGGCTGATCCATATCAACATCCTCATCATACAGCGGGTTAACAAACACCTTGAAACTACTTTCAACATCAACATCATGTGTACTTTCAGCATATGAGG
>MU227546.1:560722-574434 GCA_018584345.1 Thuja plicata
TCCATTGTGGATGCATCAATTACTTTGTTCTCTGCATTGTCCTTCTTTACTTCAACCCAAATTTTTCTTGAATCTTCTTTTTCTTGAACAAACTTGACTTCTCCTTCTTCTTCAAATAGTGATTTCTAAGGATCCTCTTGTTTTTGAGTTCTGGATCTACAAAACCTCGAGATGTGTCCAGCCTTTCCACGTGTGTGACAAATGATAGGAGGTTTGATGTTCTTGTTCATCATGTTGTATTGCTTTGATGTGTGTCCATTGTAGTTACATATCTAACATGTAATGTTCTGCAAGTTTCTTTGAGGCTGATTTCTCTGATTGTTTTGATTTATTTTTCTCTAATTCTGCTGTGACTGATTTCTTTGATTTGTTCTGCAATGTATAGCTCTGTGACCAAACTTATTACAGGAGTAACAATAACCATTGAAAGGTCTTACCTCTTTGCAATCTCTTGCCAAATGACCAAGTTTATTACATGCATAACAAGTTCTGTTAACTTTCTTGATTTCTCCTTTAGGTGGATCTGTTTTAGTCTCTGCAACATTTTCAACTTTCTTTGCTTCTGAAGATGCTTCATGTGCTTTCTTACTTTCTTTCAATGAATTGATTTCAAATTGTGCTACACTGAATCCAAGACCAGTAGTGTCACCTTTTTGCTTTTGTACATTGAGCTGAGATTGAAGTGAATTAGAACTTGTGTGGAGTTTATCAATCTTATCCTTTGCTTCTGTTAATTCAGATTCCATCTTTTTCTTTATGTTCTCCAATTCCAAAACTTTCATGTTTGCTTGCAAAATTTCATCTTCTAATTGTTTGCTTTCTTTGATCTTCTCTTCAATAGTAATTTGACTGTCTGTTAGTTGTTCATCTAGATTTTCAATTTTATCTTTCAGAGGCATGTTCTCTTCATTCAGCTTTTTGACCATTTTTCCTAAATCACTTGTAGAACAATCTTTCAAATCTTTTCTCAATTTCTTGATAAGCATTTGTGAGCCATAAAATTTCAGTCTAAGTTCTTCATTTTCTTTTTCAGATCTGTCAAGATATTCAAGAGCTGCTTCAAGATTCTTTTTCAAATGTTTTTCTTCTACTGAATCTGTGATCTCCTCAAGTGGTTAAATTTTCTTTCAAAGGACCAGACCTCTGATACCAATTGTTAGAAACACTGAGAGGGGGGGGTGAATCAGTGTTTGTCTATTTATTATATTTCAGCAACTTAAACATAAATCAAACATACATCCAATGAAGCTCAATACAAGAACACATAACACATGATATGATTACGGGGAAATCTTGATCAGAGGAAAACCTCAGTGGGAATTAGTACCCACAAATATTGTACTAGTATAATGAACCTGTTAAAGTTCCTTTTCCCTATTAGAAGTAGTCTCTACAATGCAAGTACAATGACCCTATTAGGAGTCTTTACAAAACCCTATTAAAGGTATATGGCTCACTGCCAGAGCTCATTTCTCAATAGGATGAAGGCTACAACCTTCTGATAGTTGATATACACTATATCAAAAGTGAACTGCTATGATGACACTGTTGTCTGATCAGTTCCGTGTATGCATTGATGCTCTTACTCTCTTAAAGAGCTTTATCTCATACTGACTTTATTATACTTCTCTTCTATATCTCTCTCATGCATATTCTTTGACACTTGTAACATAATTTTACATTACATACTTATATGTTAATGCCCGAATAGACGCGACCCGAAACTAGACTTATGGTTGGCCCTAAAACATAATACACAATGCTTCCAAACTAATTGGCTTAAGCGTGTTTACAACATAACTAATTACATCATTACAAACATACTATCATAGGCGCTTGGCCTTTACATAACAAAATAATATACGCTGATCAAAAAATTAGTTGGCTTTTATGCTCTATCTTCTGGACTGCTGATGCACTGATCTATCTGTAACTTCTCTATACTATCATTCTATACCATGCATGTCTGGACTTAGTATGTACATGAAACATATAAAATATATCTGAACACGCATACTTTGATTCAGTCGCTCACACGTGCATTGATGTGTTGATCATTGTATAACTATGTTTGTCCTATTTTCCATACTTCATCATTTTGTCTTCTAAGTTTACTTAGACAAAAACTTAGTATGACTTTGTTTCCATGATGACAACACAAAATGAGTCATTCATCCTCAGGAATTCAACTTGCCAACATGGTTTAGGTTTAAAATTTATTTTTGTTTATTGTTAGGGAACTAAGTTTCAATTTATTTTTTGTTAGGGGTAGGGTTTGATTTGGCTTGAGGTTAAGATTCAGCTTTGTCTACTATCAAGTTTAAGATTCAATTGGTCTATTTTTAGTTTTAGGATAAGCATTTTTTTTTTAAGATTATAATTACATGAGGTTCAAAGTTAAGGTTGGTATTTATTTAAGATTATGGAGTGAGTTTTGGGTTTAATAATGTCTAAGATTTTTTATTAAGGGAAAAATAGGTTTTGAAGGGGTCCCAAAACCATTTACAACAAGTTATAAAAGATAAGAATTAAAGTCCATAAAATGAAACATTGATGGGAAACACCAACCAGCAGACCCAAAAACTAGGAACCAACACATTGACAAGACACATAACTAGCAGAACAGACTAGGAACCAAAAATAGGTAGCAACCCAAAAACACAATCAAAGAGTAGAAACCCATCCTAAGCCAACTCCTTTAGAGTCATCACAACCTCCACCTCTAAGACAGTCATGTTATCCACTATATTCCTGAGGTTTTAAATTTCCTTAGGCGTAGAGGTCACCATCTTCCTGAGGCTCACACATATACATTTGTTGGGACCTTCAGCATCAACAATGTCTTCCTCTTTATCATTCTCTCCCTATCTGTCAGCCATCTCTTGATAAGCTTGCTCCATCCTAGTGACTAAGTCCTTGAGATTCTGAGAATTAATTTTAATGTTCTCATGGTTGCTTTGAAGAGTTTTATTCAAAGTGTCCCAAAATTTCATGTTCTTTTCATTCATCCTCTCTACCCTTTTCTCCAGTGCCATTCTTGCATTTGTCTCTTCCTCCATCTTCTCAACCTGATATTTATTTTCCTCATGAGCCCATATGTCCACTTTTTCATCATTGACATCTTTCATAATAGAAAGATTATCAACAAGGTTCTTAATCTTCTTCTTCAGATTCTTAATTTCATTAATGATCTAGTTGTCCATCTTATAAGAACTAGCAGCCCAATCTATAGCCATGTCCATATAACCTAAGGTAGCCACAATCTTCTCTTGACAATTTCCCTCATTCACAGTGGAAGTCTCCCCTTTGTACTTGGGTTCCACTTGGTGAGACCCAACCTTCTTTTTGGACTCAAAAATAAGAACTGTAGAGGAAGAGCTAGTGCAACCAACCAGATTAACAGCCTCATTCTTACCTTTCTATGCCGGGTCTTTTTTCATAGAAGTAGCCCCAATCTTGACACCCTCAATAGGATGGTTAGACTTCCTATTGGAGAGACATTCAGTATTGTTGACGGGGTCATCATTAGGATCCTTAGAAAGGAATCTGTGGCTATTCAGGGGCGAGCCCTTACTACCATTTTTCTAAATCTCAGTGGAATTATCTTCATCCTCTGTTTCCATCCCCTGCTCTCCATTGAAGAGAATTATTTAAGGAGAATTAATAGCATCTTTCTCCATTGAATTCTTAGCAGTATCCCTTTCCTAATCATAATTATCTTCCTCAGTTTCCATACCCTTGTTATTTTCAAATCGCTTCTCATATCTTAACAAGGTTTTGAGTTTCTTACTCTTCACACTTTTACCCTTCTGACCAGAACTCTCACTGTCACTTTCCTCCTTCTTCATTTTCCCCTTGCTATCCTTTATAGGGGTTTTGGGAGTCATTTCCTTGCAGTAATCATAAATAAGAAGGATAAGCTCCTCATAGAGGACGGGATTCGTGGGCTTCTTTATATGAACCTTCAAGTTCTGAGTGAGAGACTATAGAGGAACTAAGAGAATGATACAAGATCCTTGTGCCTAAAGTGATTCAGAAAAAAAAATATAGCTATGCACTCTCTTGTACCTCCCAGCCAAAGTAATATACTCCATAACACAGGTTAGGACTTTACGACATATCATCTTGATCTAGTTTATCCCATAATAGTCCCTGACCTTAACCAAAATTTCATCCTCCCCTTCAGATTTAGGAAATTTTCTAATAGAAGCATCAAATTTTTTACGGTCTTTAAAGAATTCAAGCCCAGTGCATGGAAATCCCATGATTTGAGAAATTAACTCAACACTTAGTTTGATTTTTCTACCATTGAGCGTCACAGAGAAAAACCACCCTTCTAAAAATAAATTTGCTACCTTTCTATCATAATCATGGATACATTCTAGGTAAGGATTAAGATGACCCTTCCGAAGCTTCTTCCAAAAATTTTCCTCCCTTCTCCAGTTTTCATAGATAGCAAGCTCCATTCTTTTAAGATCTTCACCCATCTTACTGTAACTAGTCTCATTCTCCACAATAAAGATCTTGCCAAAGTTGGGGATGAAGAAAATGAAAATCATAGCTTAGAAAAAGACCCACAAAAAATTCAAAGGGAAAATTTTAATAATGTTTGCATACCTCCCTTTGTTAATAGTCATGTGATCTATTTTCCCAAAGTTCAAATTAGTTATTTCCATATTAACCAAGGATATCACCCACAAAGCTATGGGTCTTATCATATTTAATGAGATTATTATTCTCTGCATCATGCCTAATATCGCCCTGTCAAGTCATCATTTCCTTACACCTCACACCAATATTGGCGATTTGATCTACCACTTTATTCACCTCAGGAAATGTGTGGGAAATATACACCTTTTTAAAATATTTCATGATTACGTCAACTTCCTTTATGATGGAATCAATAGGCCATGATGCTTTATAATTTCATTTCAAGCAATTAATTATATTTTTAGAGTCACCCTCAAGCTAGAAGGTTTAAAATTTAGGTTGTTTGGCAATTTTAGGGACTTGAATAGCTCCCATAGCCTCAGCCAAATGGCTTGTTTGGTTCCCCCATGGGAAGGAGATTTCCCCAATGTAATTTCCATAGAGTTCCTTGACCACACCATAAAACTAGTAGGCCCGAGATTCCTCTTGGCCGCCTCGTCAAAGTTGGCTTTGACCTAACTATCAAGGGGAGAAGACCAACCCACATTCCTTCTCTTATCCTCCTTAGTCTTATTGGGTTCAAAGGTACAGAACAAGAAGGAGCTAGGATCACCATTATCATCCTCCTGGTGGCTTTTTTTTTTGGCAGTGACAAATGTTTCTTTAATAGATCTGATTATCTTTCTAGCAACCACATAGGGAGAAGCCTCTGTATTTCTAAAAACCTAGTTATTCATTCTTTCCATATATTCCAGTAAACATGGGGACCCATAAGGGACCAAACTAGTTTGGTGGCTTTATTTGAAGAGGGGCACTTCCATTTCTTAAAGCAGTTCATTAAGGTACCTGGAAATACCCAGGAGAGATTCCAACCCATGAGGATCCTTCCCTAAACATCATGAGCATACGTGCAATGGATGACAAGATAGAGAACATATTTTGCATCTTCCTTACATAAAAAACATCTATTAGGGAGATAAAAGCATCCTTTTCTTAACATATCAATAGTCAATATTTCTTTTTGAATTAATATCCAGAAGAAAAAAAAATTTAGGGATAAGATATTTATTCCAACATCAATCCCACATAGGAGGTGGATCATTAGTTTCAATCATCTTTGCCATAACTAAGGAGATACAGAAATTTCCTGAAGAGTTAAGAGCCCAAATCAATTTATCCTTAGAGTTTCTATTAATGAATTAGTAATTAATAGAAGCCTGGATATGGGATAGAAAGGGATCAATAGCCAAAAGATTAATCCACCACTTCGGATTCCAATTGTCTACCACAAGAGAGCCATACCTATTCTTGAAGACATCCATCACATTCATGGCTTCTGGCAAACCATAAATTGGTTTTTCTAGCAACCAACAATCCTCCCAGAATCTAATTCTGGTACCTTTTCCAAGGCTCTATTTCTTTCCCTTAGCAGCCACTTGTTTGACATTTTTCACACTATTGCATATGTAAGATCCATTGATGACATTAGGGGATTGAAAAAAGTCTTCCAAGGTTGGGGAATTGAATAAGTATTTCCTTTTCCAGATAGAGTTCCATTCCTTCTCCTCCTCATACATTCTCTAGATTTGTTTTTCTATCAGGACCCTATTTATGTGATGTATTTTCCTAATTCCCAAGTCTCCCAGTCTTTTATTTTTACAAACTGATTCCCAAGCCACAAGAGATATTCTATTTTTCTCCTTCATACCCATCCAAAGAAATCTCTTTTAAATCTTTTTAATTATGTTAGAATACTTCACTGGGATTTTAAGAGGCTAAGAGGATACACAGGAAGGTTCTAAAGACATATTTTGAGAAATTGGACCTTTCCCACCTGGCTAAGTAATGTACCCATCAAATGATCCAACTTGCTGTTAAATATTTCAATCAAAGATAACCAAAAGGATTCCAACAGTTTAGACGCTAAGGGAAACCCCATGTAAGAATCAGGGAGGGCCAAGATGGAGCACCATAAGATATTTGATATCTTTGGTTGTCTCTCTTTAGGGTTATTGATAAAAAATAAGAAGCTTTTGTCACAATTAATCAACTGGCCAGTAGCACTAGAGTAAGTGTTCATAGAAGACTTCATATTTGTAGCTTCTTTAATAGTCACCGGTCCCATTAATATAGTGTCATCCACAAAATATTCATGAGTACAAGAATGAGAATGGGAAGAAGGTCTAAGACCTTGAATGGCTCCTGAGACATTAACTTTATGAAAAATCTCCCAAGACATTCAACCATAATAGAAAATAGAATAGGAGAGATCGCATCTCCCTGCCTCAGACCCCTATAGGGTTTGAAGAAATGAGATTGACCATTATAGCCGCATATGAAGTAGAAAGAATATGATAAATCAAATTAATAACTTTTCTCCCAAAGCCAAAGGCTTTAAGGACATCAAGTAAGAAGTTCTAGTCAAATCTATCACAGGCTTTAGCCAGACCCACCTTCACAAGAAACTATTGGTTTGAAGATCTCTAGATGGAGTGAATTTTTTCATGAACTCTAATAATTGAATCCAAAATTTTCCTCCCAAGAACAAATCCATTTTGCTGGGGAAAGATGATGGCAGGAAGCAAGTTGATAACAAAACCTTCAAAATGATTTTGTAAAGGGAATTGCAAATACTAATGGGTCTAAAAGAATCCACTGAATCCACTTCTATCTTCTCATGAATTAGCACAAGAAAGGTAGAATTAATCTCCTTAAGAATTTGTCTATCCCCAAAGAAATCTTTAACAACATCAGAAATATATTTTCCAATAATCTCCCAAAACCTTTAGAATACGGTCATAGGAAAGTCATCTGGCCCTGGGGCCTTGTAACCTACAAAAGAGAAAACCGCCTCCTTGATGATGAGACAATTTATTGTCTCTATTTTATATTGATCATAATACTCTATTTTAAAGTATTACCAAGACATTTGTAGACTTATAACTAGTTGAACTTGTGTTAAAGTATAGTTAGAACCGTCAAACCTATGGGTAGATAGTTATGTCATATTTTTCTAATATATATATATATATATATATATATATATATATATATATATATATATATATATATATTGCAGTATTTCATATAGCTATCAGAATGTGTGTTCTAATATTTGGATTAATTTGATTAAGTTTACTTGTATGCATATTTCTACATGATAAGTAACCTGCCAGGAAGAAGGAGAAGCTTGAGAGTGCTAAAAACATTAAAAGAAGAACGTTGAAGTCTAGCTACAATAGGGGAAATAATCATGGCACTGATAGACATAGCTACTACATTGGAGGATCCACCATTCCAAAGAATATAGGAATATAGCTCTATTATATTTCCTCTGCACTCATTATCTTATTGAATCTGTCGCCCAGACTTTATTACATATGTCGTGGGTTGTTACATTCCCTTTTTCTTCTCTAGCGTAATTTCAGTCAGAACTTTTCCTTTTGTTTTGAATAAGTTTCAATCCTCTATGGGATTTGACTGTTAGTTTGTAAGTTTGGAGTTTTTGGGAATACGTTGTTGCATCTTGCACAACAAGTTACTTTTCCAGTTTTATGTATTGTTCCTATGTAATCAGTTTTTGAAAGATAATGAAGTAGTTTTGGTTTATCTTATGTATTAGTAGATAGCAGAAGCCAACCAAGGGGGCCCACTTGGGAGGTGAATTAGATTAGAGTAGATTATATTTGCTTTCATTATTTCCAGCATTTTGAATATGATTTTACTATTTCTTCTTGTAGCATTATACTTTGTGAATGTTCTTCCTATAGCACCTGCAAGGATAGTTATAGTGGATGCTCTAGGTTGAAAGAATAGGTTTAAGTTGAGTTACAATTTTTAGAATTAATTTCATTAAGGATTTAAGTGTGTTTACTTTCCTGCAACAATGGTGTAGATTTCTTTCCTGCATTTTATATTCCTACAGCCTACGTATTATGAATCTTTGAGAGATTTAGTGCACATATCATGCTATCCCATTTCAAGTATACATCCCTGGGTTGAAAATTTAAATGCACCTCAAGGTGGGGAAAGTAATCCTTAGTTTTAATATATTATTCCTATGAGAGGCTTTGGCATGATTAGTAGCACCTATTGTGAGGCCGTTCATTTTTGGTGCCATTGTCGGGGGATGGTGTCAAGCTGAGAATTTTATTGAGTCATTTTTCATTTCCAGATAGATTCCTATTTTTTTAGATAGTGGTTTGTAGTCCTAAATTTGCTACACAAGTATGAAGAATTCACTTGCATTCATCGAAGAGGAAGAAGACAAGATGAATATGGTAGATTTCTTCTAGGAGATTCTGTGAATTTGAACAAAGAAGTTGAAGAAGTTGAGTTACCTTTTGTTGATGCAAGTCCTGAGTTTCCTACAGTGTCTTCCTTTAGAGTAGAACCTTTTGATATAGTTCGCCTGTGGCCTTTTGCAGAAATATTGGCCATCTTTCTTGATAATTCTGACCCAAATGCACCTATTTTTAACAATCCTATAGCTAATGTTCCTTTCCAATAGCAAATCCATTTCCAAATACCTCCAATAATGGCACAACCTAGCCTTTTCATTCCCTCTTCCAAGCCTTATAAACAATGCTAATCTCAAAAACATATCCACTGTCGCACTTCCAAAGTTCTATGGCCTGGTAACCGGAGATCCTGACACCTTTTTGTTTGAGTTTTATATTCTCTATCATAGCTTTGACTATAACACTGATTCCCACAAACTCAAGTTGTTTCTAGAAATGTTGAAGGAGTCTTCCTTATGATGGTTCATGGGATTAGGAGCTAATGCAACAACTACTTGGGATGAGATGCAGACTCTATTTTTGCAAAAATATAAAGAGTATTGCAAGGGGGTGACCCAAGAGGAGATGATATTTTTTGAATGTCACAAAAGGAGGATGAAACTTTGGAGTATTATGTTTCATGCTTATTCTACACCATGCAGAAGAATCCCCAACATGTGCTAGCAAAGGATTCATAGAAACTAGTCTTCTTAAGAGGGATAAATGATAGCTGCCTCGAAGTGCTAGACCTCATGGATGGAGGAGACATATCCCAATATTCTTGGCATGACCTCAAGAAAATATGTCTCATCTATTCACGATCAACTGTAAAGAAGGGCAGAGGATTTCGGTCTACAACCACTAAAGGGATCAGTTCAGGCATTTCCAAGCTGGAAATATCTAACCTACTGGTGGATTTCAAGAAAGACATCATGAATGATGTTGCTACAAATCTAGACACCATGACTGCCAAGAAAAAGCATGCAGATGTTGAATCTCAGTTTGTTCAGTATTTTCCTCACTGCTGTAAACAAAATAAAGACTATGGATGCAAGCTAGTGGCGAACCTGGAGAATCAACATTTTCCTACTGAGTACATGAAGATAGAAGGAGATGATGAGCAAGTCTTCTTTGTTGTTCAATGTCAGCCATGGGCTTCAAGACAAGCTATGCCTCAAGATCCTTTCCAATTTTCTAATCCTTACAATAATCAATGATAAAACCAAAATTATCAGAACCCCTCTCAGTACTCCCAACCTATTTAGAATAACCAATGGCCCAACCAATAGAATAACAAGTGGCCTAACCAACAAAATAACAAATGATCTCAACCTTAGAATCAGTGGCAACCACCACAAGGGAATTGGCAGCAAAATAACCAATGGAGGGGGCCTCCACAGTGGCCTAACCAAAATCTTAGTTATCCACAATTACCACCTCCAGTGCTACCACCTGCAATAATGCCACCTCCTGTAGCCACAAGTCCTAATCCAAAGCTAGCCCAATTACCTGCTCAGCCGCAGCCTAATCCTAATGTAGACACCCAAAAATGGACAGGCTTGTGACTTGACATTAAAAACACTAATTTTCATCTATTAATTAATGGTTTTCTAATCATTAAATTAAACATCTATTTTCCTCTAAATTCATTCTCCAAATCATCTAATCTAATTTCCAAAATTAATTAAATAATTAATTTTATTTAATTAATTAACCTTAATTGATTAATTAATTAATTAAATTCAATTTATTAATTAATTAATTAAATTCAATTTCCTATAGTTTAAATTCAAATATTTAAACTTACTAATTAAATTCTTCCAATTAAATTAATTTAATTTCATCAAATCAAGCAATTCTAAATCAAAAAGAATTCAATTATCTCACATGTTGAAAATATTAATTAAATAAATGAATTAAATATTCATTTATCTTCAAAAAGATAACTCCAATCAGATCACATGGGTTACTCCACCCATCTCTACAATTCACATGGGTAACTCCACCCACCTCTTCAGTTCTAAAAGGTAACTCACAATTAGCTCTTCAGTCAACCAAACTCTATCTCTTATTTACCAATTGAAGAGGTGGAGTTTACTGATGGCATCTCCAGTTCCTTTTAATCTCAACCATTCCTCTTCTTATCTCTAGGATTGATCTCAACTGTTCATTTCATCCACAATTCCTATATAATAAACCCTTCATAACCATTTAAAAGATCCAGAATTTCAAGCTCTCGTGCGCCATTACTATGTCAGTTTGGTTCTAGCATTCAAGCCATCTTGCGATCACACACCCATTTCAAGTATCAAATTCTCGACACTTCTCAAGTCATAGACGCTTCCCACACCAATACTGAGCATCAAAAATGGTGTTTCAGAAGGAGTAGAGAGAGACAATAGAAGCTTCAAGCACTTTGGGGTTTGCATTCATTTTTTTTCCTTTCTTTGCTTGTACATTTTATTGGTTACGTTTCAGTTATTCATTTTAGTATTTCTTGTGTACTTGATTTCTATCATTGTAAATCGTTACTACTAACCCTTGCCTTTAGAAAGCTTGGGAACCATGAGTCATGAATAAGAGAGGCGTACATTTTGGTGAACCCAACGTGAAGCAAATAGCACAAATATTTCTTGCAGGCAGCAGACAGAACCAATCAGTCACAGCCGTATGGTCGCAGACCAAAAGATTCATCTTTTTCTCAATATCTGTGCTATTTCATAATCGCTGCTATTCTGCCACAATCAACAAACTTGTGTTGCAATTGACTGGTTTAATACAACAATTGATTGCAGGCTTTTGCGCTGTTATTCTGTCGTCTTATGTCTGTCTATCTTCTAGTAGTTTTTCTATAATACCCACTCATATTTTGCTTTTTAGTTGTGATGTCGTACTCTTTTAGGCATTGGTTTAGTTGATTGGCCGAATTCTTTTAGGCTACTTTCATAAGAGCTACTGTTCTTTCAGTTGATGGTGATTATTGGTTATGATGTTATGGATGATTATCATGATGTGATGATTTATGTTTTGATCATAGTGTACTTACCCCATACTTGCATGTGTATGGTTATCATGTTTATGTATCTGTTTGCATTTTGTGGTAGAGGACAGAGACGTAGTTACTTGCTTTGGTGAGATCCACACACCTGACTAATCTCTATCATTGTTTGTGATATTATGTTGCATGTACATGTGTGTTTGTTTGATGACAGGATTGCAGGTACAGGGCATTGTCTTCCTTGAATTGGCAAGAGTGAGTGTGCCTATAAATATTCATCTCAATGGTAAAGAGGGGAGGTAACATAAAGATCCAAAACCCTAACCTAAGCTTAATCATCCTAATGTTGGATGAGTTTCAGTATGACTACCCTATTTGAATTTGTCTAGGTTGACAGAATTTGAATACCCTCTCTCCTGAGTATGTGTGTGTTTTGCTTGATTATGCTTTCAGGTGATTTTTGGATTATTGAGTATTTTCCATATTCTATGATTTAATGGATTATAGTTGAATTAATTTTTTAGTTATATCCTAAGTTTATTTTAAATAATTAATTAAATTGAAATATTTGAATATATTGATTTAATTAAGTATTTAATTGAAAACTATAGTAAATGTGCTTATATGATTAATTAAATAATTAAATATTTAGTTGCATGTATTGTTGTGACATAAATATTTAATCTATTTAATTAAATATTTTATTAATTACATGTGCATGACTGTGTTGAAAAAGTGTTTTCAAATTTAAATATCTCAACTTGGAATTAGGAATCAAAGTTGAGTTGTGGCAATAAAGTATATTTTATTTATTTAATTTGGATTTTCTTTCAATTTTGAGTGGAGTTATTTTAGGGATTGAATGGGGAGTTGTCATGAGGGGTTGCACAATTAGGGGAAGTTGATTCTCTTTAGGAGAATTCTCCTCTCATTTCCCTCAAAACAAGTTTTTGGATTTGGAGAGCTCTTGGTGATTTTGGGGTTTTTTAAGGATTGTGAATTATTGTGGATCCTTGTTTCTTTAAAGTTTTTGGGATTTTTCTTGCTTGTGTGTGTGCTCGGATCTTCATAGTTTCCAGATCTATGGTTGAATTGGGCTTGAGGGTTTTCAGATTTTCTTTCATCTTCCAAGCTACATTCTTCCGTTTCTTACATTGGAATCAAGGTAGGTTTCATTTGCCATGTATGGTTTCAATTTTGTAGATATGAGGCTTTCATTGTTGATTTAGTGCATGTTTGTTATTTTAGCCTTTAAATAGATTAATTGTTGTTGATACATTTTTTGGTGTTTATAAAAACCCTAGATCTGAATTTCTTTCATTCTATGTATTCTTAGCATCGTAGGGTTATGCTGTCAAAATTTTGGGAAGAAATTCCCCCTAGATCTCTTAGAAAATGAAAAAAATAATCCTTTCTATAGTTTAAACTATAGGGGAGATTAAATTTATGGTTTATTATGGTTTCAATGTTTTCAGGTGTTTATGAGAAGCTTAGATCTCTCATTTTCATGTTAAAATATTTCTTAGCATAGTACCCTTATGTTGTCAAAATTTTGTGAATAGATCTCTCATTAATCTCCTAGAAATTGAAAAAAATAAACTTTGTCTATAGTTGTAAGAAGTATTAAAAGAATGAAAACATAAACATGAAGTAATCTAAGAAAATGAAATGCAAGAAGATTTTACCATAAACTAAAAGTGAGATAAAGATATCAAGATCAACCATTAAGCATATGAGAAACTCCAAGAATCCAACAAAGAGCCAAGAGATTTTGGTAAGGGGAA
>MU227546.1:581403-593559 GCA_018584345.1 Thuja plicata
TTAAAAGAATGAAAACATAAACATGAAGTAATCCAAGAAAATGAAATGCAAGAAGATTTTACCATAAACCAAAAGTGAGATAAAGATATCAAGATCAACCATTAAGCATATGAGAAACTCCAAGAATTCAACAAAGAGCTAAGAGATTTTGGTAAGGGGAAAAACAAAGAAAAACCCCTTTGTGAATAAGAATATGGCAAAAAAGCCTATGGATGAGAGCAATAAACTCAATACAATAATGTGAGCAATGAGAGATTGTGAGAGAGAGGAGAAGATTATTGAAGTAAGTGTGTGAGAGACATCTCTTAAGTAGAGATGAGTGGAGGAGTTTGCATGTAACTCCCTTCTCCTATGGATGCCACATTCATATTGTATGTGTGACAAATGTGTGATTCCTCTTAAGGAGGAATATCTATTTTCGTTATTAAAGGAATTACAAAATAGTGACATGTCCTCGTACTTGGACTAGAGGACAAATACAAATAAGGATACCTTGGTTTATCCTTTTAATTACATATTTTCAACCAAGGAAATATTAATTCTAACAATAGTCCTAACTATAGAAGAAAAAAATAATTATTTAGCCCTTGTATTTCATTGGAAAAATTAAATTAGTTGTAAAAATACAACTCTCTGTATTTGATACAGACTGGTGGAAAAAGTTTTTAAAAAAAAAATTAAATCCCCTCTTTGGGATTTTCCGTTTTCAAAAATTTATAAATAAAACAAAAAAGTACTATGCTTGCCTTTTTGAGGAAATCGGATTTTAAAATTTGTATTAAAAAATAAATAAATAAATAAAAATTTAATGATACCGCAGTGTAAGCGGATTTTAATTAAAGTTGTATTAAAAAAAAATTGATTTGTTTTGGGGGGGGTGGGACCCCATCCCCACCCCCGTGGCAGCCACTGTACTACGAAGGCAGTCACGGGACTGCTTGGCGCAGCCCGTACTGCAGTCAACAATGTGAGGGGGGGCGTGTGGGGCCCACCACCCCCCCACGCGAATGTTTGGGTTTTTTTTATTAAATGAAAATTTTGTAATATATTTAATTTAATTTAAATTTATTTAATTTAATATAGTTTTTTTTTATAATAATCAAAGTGTTTATTATTAATTTGTTTATTTTAAAAGTTTTATTTAAATACATATATTTGTAAATGAATTAATATAATTTTATTAAAAAGGGTTAATGTAATATTATTATTATTAATTGTTATTAATATATTAATTATTAGTTTAATTTTATTAGTATTTGTTTTATTATTAATTTTAAATTAATATATTGATTATTAAGTTATGATTAATTTTAATTAATATGTTATATTAGATACCTTAGTGAAGATGTAAATGTTTGATTAAGTCAATCAAGTTGATTTCAATTATGAGGTGATGCGAGACCCTGGAGTTAGACAAATTAATTTGATTTAATTTATGGTTATCTGGATTAGAATATTTATCTACGAAAGGTAATTTTAAATAGTTTTAATGCAATGAACCTTAGTTATTTCAGATTAAATTATTAATTAAATGGAGGTTATGTTTGAGTTAACTATAGATGTTTACATGTTTATAGTTCATTTTTCAGTCCTTTACGACGTTCTGTTTCTATGCATCTGTATGGATCTCTTGTTCTTTAATTGTGTTATTATGGGGGCATTAGATGACCTAGGATGTTAACAGAGGCCGAAGGTGTGTTTATGTTTCTGTTAATTCATGGTGTGTGTGTTATCAGTTATTACCCTGAACTGACCATGTGACCCTTTTGATTCTGTTATCTGGTGTGTACCTGTATATGACCGTTCCTATTTGTATGGCTATTGGATTTGGGGTACACTAGGATTGTGACCTATGCTAGATCTATTAGGATCTTTGAGCCTAGGGTAGGTTACCTAGATGTGTCGCAGGAGGTGGTTTGCAATAAGTTTTGTGTCCGTAAGTGACTTCTGGATTGCTTATTGTAGAGTTTCTTAATAAGTGATAACTAAAGACATATTGAGAGATTAAAATGAATTAATAAGATATGATTCTCCTCACCCATTCTTGAGTGCTAGTAAAGACTAAGATAGAGGATGAGATAATGCTTTCCCCCTTACAAGGTGCGGGTTCTGGCATAGTTAGTGATATTGTCAGTTTGAGAGGTCATTGGTGCCATGTATGGTCACTTAGGTTCCGAGATCCATTGGGATTATCGGGGCTAAACTTAAGGGTTAGACGTACATGATGACACCTTCCTTTACACAGTCTAGATTTTCTACATTGTCAGTAGCCTCTAGATTAGTGAGTCTTACCTTTTTGTGATGATTAGTACACCGAACTAGAGAGCTATCAGGATCCCTTTCTTAGTGGTTATTCCTTCTTGGTTTGGAAATCTGATTGGGATATGTTGTTATCTCCTCAGCACAGTGGGGTGGACCTTTGTGGTTCCAGACAGACGGGTGGTAGTGATTCTTTACCCATTGAGATTTGACGTCCTTGTACCAAGTGCTTGATGGTTTCTTTGCAGATGAGTTCCTTATGTTACTACATCATTTATTATGTAAATTAATTATTGTAAATCGTGTATTAGAGTATCACATGTGATACCTAATCTAGAAATTGTAATTAAGTAGTTTAGAGTGATTACCACATACCCTGAGACATGTGCAATGGATGTGAGTTTATGGTGGTTTCATGGTTATCCATGAGGATGTAATTATGGTTACGTAAGTTTTAATTGTTATACTTAATCAGATGGAATCTTTTGTTATATTGTTAGTTTTTTTTTGCTTTAAGTAATTCAATGTCATGGAACCCTTGAGTCGTGTAATCTATGTGAGTGTAAGACATGTGTATAAATGGTAATTGCTTCCGCATGAATATTTGTTTCTTTTTGTTAACTTTAAAAAAAAATTATTCAGCACACATAATATCATGTTCTAGGTTAATCTCTCTTGGGTTCCCTGGCGGGGCATTACATTTGCCGCAATTGATTATATTTGACTGCAGTTATTTATTGTTTTCTACAATTTCCTGATCCATGCCACAATCAAACACATCCTGTCGTAATTTTCAACATTCTACTACAATTGATCAGAAGTTACCACAATTGAAGACACAGTGCCACAATTGACTCAAAAGCTACATTTCTATCTATTTTTTCTTGGTTTCTGTGCAGGGCTGACTAACATTGAATGAAAAAGAGGGTGATCAGATGCATACCAGGTGCTAGAGCATTAAGAGCTACAAGAAGGAGAACCATAAACTATCGATCACAACAAAGGGCTATTCTCACAATCACGACTGAAGATCAAAGAAAAGCATACACGAGGTACATTGATTCAATTAAGAGATTTGTAGGTAAGTATAAAGTCACCATTAATTTCAGAAATCTCAATAATCTTGGAGTTTCTGGATATTCTATTGTTTTGGATTGAAAGCTTTCATTTCTGAAGATACTAAACACTTTCTTTGACAGGTACAAATTGAGGAGGCAAGATAAAAATACAGCTTAAAATTCATTCACTTATCGATTTGGGCTTAAAAAGAACAGTGTTTGTCACACATCTCACATCTCACATTTCATATTTGGGTTTAAAATTGACGTGGGGATCAAAATTGAATAAGGCAAAAAAATATCTTGATTTGGTGTATTAAAATTGAACAAGAAATCAACACCTACTTTTTGGGCTTAAAATTGAACATTTGTGCTTGTATGGTGGTGTAGCTTAGTTCACATTTCAAATTTTCAGAGCTTAATTGATTTACCTTGTGTCTTGAGTTTTGGGTGCACTTGCACAATCTGTTAGATTAGACACCTTTATACTTTTTAGAAAGACTTGTTCGGGGAATGCACTTCTTCCTCAGAGAATGACCTTAAATTGGTAATCCTTTTGATCGGTATATAAACAAGGCATGAACCAAAGTTCTATCTTATCTAGCCAAGCTCGGGCAAGTTGTGTTGATGATAGTCTGGATTGAGTGAATATCCCTAACGAGCCAGCTTGGTCAACTAGGCTCTTAAGTGATTCACACACGTACAAACCGATTGGATAGATGCCACAGACCCTTACTATAACCTTGTTAATTAGAGGCCAACCCGGTTTACCTTCGAATAGGTACCTTATTATAGTGCAAGGGGTTGTAGAATTTCCCCCCAAGATTCCCAACATGTATGTCCCATAGTATTTGTGTAGTGAAATAGATCTTCAATCCACGACAACAATACCTGGAAATGAAAAAAACACGGGCACCTACATCGTGGACCTTCATGTCCTAGTAGTGTGACAATTGTTGTGTGAGCTAACAAACATTCAAGCATTGGGCCTATAAAATTGTATTCTGAATCCATTAACCTAGATTAATTTGACTGTTCATTTTTGAGACCTCGTGATAACCTTGCAACTTGAAAAAGTTGTAGACCATAGACATTGTCAGTCTTCTTTTTTTCAAAACAGTGTCTGTTGTGCTTGTTCTTTGATCAATTTCTGAAAATGCAAAACAAAAACATCCAACTGTCAAAATGAGTCAAACGTGTTAAAGTCTAGGGTTGTCAACATCAATTGTCTTGCAAATCAGAAGCCTTGCTCTAGAATATCAAAATTTTCAGACAGTGATACTTATCCTCTAGTCTTTTTGAGACTGTTCCCCTTTTACCACAATTTCCCACATTTGGCCGCAATTGACAGAAGTCTGCCATAGTTAACTTGTTTATTGCCACAATCGACCTATTTATTACCGCAATTGGTGATAAAGTACCGCAATCGACCATTCACTTTACCACAATTAGTGGAGTTGTGTTGCAATTGACCAGAGATATTTTATTCCTATTTTGACCTAAAAACCTTGAAAGAACTCTTCATTTTGTGTCCAAGACCAGTGTCTATCCCAAAAAAATGTGAAGAACATTGTGTGAATATCTAAACATTAAAGATAATTCCTTCTCTGAAAAGCACGATTATTATCTAAAACATTGTTAGTTCGAAAGCTCAGACTCAAAATATCTTGATCTCATCATATCAAACATCATCATTATCTCTATCAAGTGACTTTGTCCCAGGAAAAGGTCGACAAATCTTATCTTTTACAATATCACCACTTTGAGATCAAGATATATCAACATCCATCCTTAGAATTACCCTTGTCCAAAACATAACTCGAACTTCCTTAGAAAGGTTATCATTTTTGTTTTCTTTATATCACTTGTTTTAGTTACAAAATCTAGACCACACTATGTCTCAAACACCTCATGGAGGGCCTTACACAAGGTTGAAGGCTAGAACACAACTTGATGAGTCATATATCAACAAATTCCCCGCTTGGGAAATAGATTCCCCAAACAATCCTTTCGTAAATACAGTTTTGTTCTATTCATTGAACAACCCCGTGGGTCAGCTTTCTTCCAAAATGTCACAGAAGAGGAGATTGAAGATGTTGAGAAAGATGCTTATTCCACACAAGTAGTTGATGCTATTATAGAGAGAAATCTTGAATGTTACTTAGCCATGCAGATAAAGAAGGGAGTCAAACTCCCCACTGAATTCAGTGTATCGATGATATGGCCCAAAAACCCTCTTGTAGGCCAAAATACTACTTAGTCCTCTCAGATACTACCTATTGTGTCACAAATATTCCCACCATTGGTAACACCCACATTGGCATAGATGATACCCAATCAAACCAATTGCACAAACCAAGCAAGCACATCTTCCACTCAAAGCATGGCAGGCTGGCAACTAAGTGCACCCATGGTCACTAGTATGCCTCCACCTTTAGTCTCATGGCCTGGACAATCAAGCTCTCATCCTATGCCTTCCATCCCACCAAATAGCATCTATTCTCAAACTATGTCGCTACTGCAGTTAATTCCTACTAGTCTTGGGATCAACACCTCATGCCCGCAGGGATCTGTCTCTACCGGTATGACTTACAGTCAATGCCCACCCAAGGCTACACCTTTTCCCATTCCAAAAAAAATCCAACCTCAGCAACAGCAACCCCAGCTTCAATTGCCACAATTCCAACCCCAACAACAACAACCCCACCTTTAGTTGCCTCAAATCCAACCATAGTAACAGCAACCCTAGCTTCAGTTGCCACCATTCCAACCTTGGCAATAGAAACCCCAGCTTCACTTGCCTCAAATCCAACCCCATCAATAGAAACCCCAGCTTCAGTTGCCATAATTCCAAACCCAACAACAGCAACCCCAGTCTCAGTAGCAACAATATAAACCCCAACAATATCAACCACAGTTTCAACAACAACAGCATTCCCAATCCCAACAACAAACACATCAAAAACCACCATGGGCTACTCATGTGCCCCCATTTCAAAATCATGTTGTGGGAAATCAATATCAAGTCCCCAAGATGAAATCCTATGTTTCTACTCAAGGGACACAGAGGCGCAGCCTCATACCTACTACAGCATAGAGGAACATCATCACACATCAGCCTCAGTATCAAACAAACATGTTGATGCAGCAAATGCAAACCCTTCAAACCCAAATGATCGATATGTAAAATTAGGGGCACACTAAATCCTACACCACATAGGATTTATACCCATACCCTTTTGACCACTCTCTTCACATGTCTCCATTCCTAACTCACTTTTTAGAACTGAAATTTGACAAATATAGGGGCAATACCAACCCTATTGAACATATCTGAGAGTTTTTTGCTAGTTGCATCAAAGTCACACATGATGAGACATATATAATGTGACTATTCCCACAAAGCTTAGCTAGATCAGAAATGGAATGGTTCTCACATTTACCTCATGGCATTCAGTCTTGGGGTGAATTGGCTAAAAAGTTCATCACTCACTTCCATCACAACATCAAGTGCAAGGTCAGTATCAAGGACCTTTGTGATATCAAACAGATGGATGGAGATTCTTTTGTGAAATTCCTATAGAGATGGAGGAATATTGCGAACCACATAATGTATGATGTGCCCAAACAAGACCTAATAGTCATGTTCATTGACAATCTAATCCCAGACATGTCATTTACAATAGAATTTCAGTTAACTCTGAACTTCACACAACTCATCGAACAAGGAGTTCATTGTGAGAAGAACTTAGTCAAATGAGGAATCCTTGTAGATCCAACACAAATGAATACAAAAAAAAATGCAACAGACAAAGCTAAGTGGTGGAACAAAAACAAAAATGTCACTAATGATGGTGTCATTGATTTGAAGACAGTCAACTATGCACAACCCAAGGTGTCAATGCAAGGCGCACCTACTACCAACCAACAACCCACAGGGCCCTCTCAACAAGAATACACTCAAAA
Organism: Thuja plicata; assembly: GCA_018584345.1. Lineage (NCBI taxonomy): Eukaryota > Viridiplantae > Streptophyta > Pinopsida > Cupressales > Cupressaceae > Thuja > Thuja plicata. Next base: position 588,687 of record MU227546.1, read on the forward strand.
CCAACCTCCCCCTATCCAAGTGGCCACTGTGTCAAACAGTCAACAATAGACTCAATGCAAACCTCGATTTTAATTCCATCAACAAGATTTCACACCATTAGGAGAGCCAATAGAATCAGCTTTGCAAAAACTGATACAATCCAACACTATCACTCTCCCAAAAATTAGGGAATTTGAACAAGATTCCAACAAACAGATATGGTATAATGGCAAAGACTTCTGCGAGTTTCATCGGGTGAAAGGACACAAAATGCCTAACTATTACTGACTGAAACACGTTATCCAAGATCTGATTGGCATAGGGTTCATCAATCTAACAAATACCCAAGCCAAAGGAACAAATGACCACACTATATTCAATGATACATTTCATGATCACAACAAGGGAAAATCCTCTAGGTCTGGTGGATCATCCAAATAAGTAAGCTATACATATGCCAATAGTGATAACATTATCAGCTGCCTCAATCCTTCAGATAGCCATGTGGCTACGATCACTCTCAAAGACCATGGTAAAAAATGTGCTATAACCACACATCATACCAGAGTTGTCTTGTAGGGAGTACCATCCTCATCTACTATATCTTCCAATCCTAATGCAACCTCATATCCACATCCAAGCATAGTGGATCAAATAAAGCACACGCCTGCCCAGATCTCCATGTTTGACCTATTGCGCATATCTGTGCAACATAAAATGGCACTAGACCAAGCCCTTCAAATCATAGTTGTCCCAAGGGACATAACACCCAAGAGCTTCCAAACGATGGTTAACCATATAGTTGCTAACAAACATGCCACATTCAATGACCGTGATGTGTCACCACATAAACCCCTGCATAATGATCCTTTGCACTTGCTTGTTTAGGTCCACAAAAGTGATATCTGTAGAGTCCTTGTTGATGGTGGGGATGGGTTAAACATCTATACACTAAAGTTAATCAAGAAACTAGGATATTCAAAATCAAGCATTGATGTCACAAGGAGGATAAATATTAAAGCTTACAACGAATAGGAAACATCCTCTAAAGGTATTATCATTCTACCTATCTGTATTGGTCCAGTGGTCAAGAACACTCCCTTCCAAATCCTACATCTTGAGTTGGGATACAACATGTTACTAGGGAGACCATGGATACATGAAATGAAAGTCGCACCCTCAACATACCATGAATGCATCAAGTTCCCACACTAGGGAGAATAAATCATCATAGAGGGAGATCCCAATCCTTTCCAATACTTTAATGTGGTCCAAATCAGCACTGACAACCAGGTACCCTTAAACCAGGATGCAAGCATCCCATCCTCTTCAAAAGAAACTTCTAAGGATGTCACACAGAAACTAGGAAAAATATCCATTACCGACAAGGGTTATGGTGAATACAAATATGAAGAGGCTTTCACTATCACGAACATGCCTCAGAGCCCAAGAACATATGGCATGTCGCAACCAGTTATAATAATAGAAACTCCAGAGCCTGTTCTATTCAGATGTCCACCCACAACTTTTTTCAGATGGGGGGACATTGTAAAATAAAATCCATTTGAACAAGATATTAGTACATGGTTGTACCAAGATCCACAAGAGACATTTCGCCAACCCCTACCCCTGTCAAACTATGGGAATGGTTATACAATGTTACAAAGATTTGGGTATGATGGTACAATTGGTCTGGGGGCAAGATAAGAAGGTTTAATGGAATTGTCTCTCCCGCCAACCCAAAGAAACAAAAGAGATTTAGGCTATGGGAAAAAAAGAACCAGCCCTATAATCCAAGACATCCTAGTTGCTCAGGAAAAAATAGCAGAGATGCACTAGGGGAAAAACTTAGAACATGTCTTAATAAGAAACATACTGGCACAATTGTTTCCCGCCAAAGAGGAACCTCTCAAACCCGAATGAACTTCAACATAGCCATCGACAATAATGAATGAAGTGAGACATCTGACAAGCGTTCTATCGAAACTGACTCCCACGAGTATGAGTGGAGATCCTTGTTAGAGTAGTCATAGTATATCTAATAATTAAATCATTTAATTATTATTCTATTTACTCTATGCTTAAGTTATACTTAGGCAGCTTATTAGTCTTTAGGGTTTTTCCCCTTTAGGGTTGCGGTATCCTTTTATAAGGACTCACCGCTTTGTATTTCATTAAGGAGATTTGTATTTTGTAATTCAGTTGTTGATAATAGAAGCTTTTTTCTTTCAACATGGATTTCATGTCTCTGGCTTTTTGGCCGCCATAGCTTTTTCTCTCTTCTTCTGTCTTTGCTTCTACTCTGTGATAGTCTTGCATGCAGGTGTTCTTGGGTGGATTTGTTTTTCTCAAATCTAACATGGTATCAGAGCTCGCTTGCTGCTCACTGTTCATTTTTTTTTGAAGCAACAGAGGGTTTTAGAAGTTTTCTCTATGTTTTCTATTGGATCTGGGGGGTCTTTGTTTTTTGAGGCACTTTGGACCAAAACTGACCTCACGGTTGCGTCCAGAAGGCCCAAAAACCCTAGAATCCATATAAAGTTTGTCCATTTTGGACAAATTGGCCCCGAGGCAAAAAAAATTTGGTTTCCAGTGCCGTACAAGCACGGAAACTGAGAAAGATTCAAAAAAACACACAAAAAAATCATTATTTTAATATTTTTTTTATCACTGCCTTTGCATTTTACACCGCTCCGCCGCCGTTGCTCCTCCACGGCCTGGCCAGCGCCCGGGCCGCGCCGCCCTGTGCACCCCGGCCCCCAGACCCACTCCGCCTCCCTCGGTGCTCCGCCACCTTGTGGCCCTTAGCAACCTCCGCGGCCTCACCGCTCCATGGCCCCCCGCCTCCCCGCCGGCTCCCACTGCCCGGCGCCCTCTGTGGCCCAGCCACCCGGCCCACCGCCGCTCTGCCACCCGGTGGTGCCTTTTCTGCTACCCCCGCGGGCTCTGTTACTACACGGCTGGTCATATGAATGACCAGGGGCTGCGACCCAGCCCCCTGCACGCGCCATGCACCCGGGGGCCCACTTTTTTCTAGCCCTAGGGGCTTAAAAAAAATTTTTGAGGCTCTTCTGACCACCTTGGACTGTTTTCACTCTATCTTGAGCATCCAGGGGTCTTTTTCTAACTTTTATATACCGTCAAAAAGCTCTTTCTGAGCACTTTTCAATGATGGTAGTTAGGTTTTTGGGTTCTACCATTTTGATAGTATTTTTTTCTGTTGAAGTCCGATGTTTATTTTTGTCTTTCGGGAGTCATATCTGGCTCATCCGGACTCTATTTTTTGGCAAACCAGGTATCGTCGGAAAGCTGGTTTAGTGAACTATTCAGTTGCAGGGGTATTTTTTCCAAATTTTTCTCCAGGTTATCTCTCCTTTGAGTTTGGCAGTTTATGCACTCTGGTGGATTGCTTGGGTTCTACAGGTCCTGGGATCTCATCTACTGTACTTCTGGCTCACTCTTCTTTCTGACTTCTGAGCATTGTATGCTTCTCCACTGTTGCATCTTTTTTCTGTAAACACACTGAGATAAAGTGCCTACTTCTGCATTTCTGGGATCTTGTACACCTTGTATGGTTTTTGTACTCGCACTCAGTTTTAAAGTGCCATGGGGGGTTATGATGATTATGCCATTTTAGGCGCATCCACCTTTGTCAAGTGAGCATACCTTCCATGACATTAGCCCATGTTGTGTGTCGGTGACACCGCTCTTTATCCTATGTTTGTACTTCTGTTGCACTGTTGGTGTTCCTGGTTCTTTCTTCTGTAGATGTTTCTGGCATTGCATTTCAGTGTTACTGTCACCTCTCCCAATTCATCATTATGGGGGGGGTTCACCTGTTGGTTCTATTTCTTCCTGGTTCGATTGATCAGCTCTTCAGACATTGTCTTCTCTACCTGGTCATGCACTTCAGTGGGGGTTCCAGCAGTCTCTTCTGACAGATTTTTCAACTACATGCTTCGGAGATGCTTCTTGCTCATTCTTGTTCCTCTCTCTGGGACTTTCCCTAGATTGAAGGCTTAGTTTCCTTCATCTAGTTTATTTCTTGTACTTGGGTACCTGATCAGGCCTTGTTGCCAGGACCCATCTTTCCTTCTTTCTGCAATTGTCTTTAGCTATTTTGCTTCTCCCCAAGTTACACTTAAGGGGGGGTGTTAGAGTAGTCATAGTCCACTATCCCACCGGGCGTGCCAAAAACTGTTCAGGCTTGGAATTGTCACCCTAACTCAGGCATTAGGGCTACACGACAATTCCATCCTAACCATGGAAACCTCTCCTAGCTGTGGGTAGGCTATGAGTGAAGAGGAATCTCCAGATTCCAGGCTGGTTCCTATAAAATATGGTATATCACTTCCTAATTGAAAATTGAACTAGGAAAAAGAGAAAAGAGGTTTGTAACTAAACTTGCATAATAGAAAGGTGATACACCAAAGATACTCAGACTCTTTTATGAAGCTTCAAACTGACTTGTACTTATCATATTTTGATCGATCTTTAGATTATCATTCATTGATCAATACATAGGCTAATTGAAAGGGAATAACTAGGGTTTTCACCACAAGCAATATTTCTCCCATTAACAACATGCACTTTCCACAAAAGGCTTATATTTCTGCAATATAGAATAGGAATTTCTATAATTCACTAGTATATATTTGCAAAAATATTACTCATACATGCAGAAAATTGAAAATAGGAAATTTGAGCAATGATCACAACAAGAAATATGTGTATGTAAGGCAATTGTATTCTCCTCCAAAAGTCTCTGTGCAAACTACATTCATGAATCCCAGAATCATGTTAAGGAATGATAAAATTCTCTTACATAACAATGGAATCACACAAATGTAACTACAATGGAATACAAAGAGAAATGGATTTCAGCAGTAGGAA
>MU227546.1:607095-624115 GCA_018584345.1 Thuja plicata
CATTTATTATTTTAGATTGATATGCAGATATAAGTAGATAGCTGATGTATGTAATTTTTTCCCTTGCATTGCTTAGATCCATCAGGATCTAACCATTGTTCTTTTTTCCTCCTTCATGTAGATATTTGCCCTAAGGACCTGAATGTTGATGAAGACTCAGGAGTGACCTAGATGCAAATGAAGACCTGACAGAACTACCAGCAAACACAAGATATAAACACAAGGCAATGCATGGGACCCTTATTCCATACCTCAGTTTTTTTACTTTCATTTGCAATGCACTATGTTTATTGAAACATGAAATATGAATCAAAGGACATTTGTACTACATTCTTATGAATGTACAATGTAATGATCAATGATGAATTCGAATGTGTAATAATTTGATCAATACTTAGAGTACATAAAATAAAAATCTGATAATAAATGTAGTAAGTGAATGCAAATCATCAAAACCTGTAAGGTAGTGTTAACTAGGTAACATGTACATGCAAATTTCTCTTTTAGTGCCTATTTTGTTGTATGATTAGATTTTGGATAACAGTTATCTAGATGGAATCTGGGTGCGTAGGATTTCTATCTTGGTTTCTATGGTCTTTTCTTTTTTTTACAATCAAGAGGTCATGATGCTATCCAAATGGACTCTAGGGGCATAGGATTTCTATCTTGTTTGCTTTGGTCTTTTTCTTTACAAAATTAGGAGCCCGCAGTGTTATCCAGATGGACTTTGGGTGCATTGGAGTTCTATCTTAGTTTCCTTTTTTCAGTTAATTCAGAGGACAAAGCAGTATCCAGATGGTCAATATCTAGGTGCTTTTGGCTCTCTTTTTTTCAAACAGGGAACAAAGATGAACCCAGATGGTCAATATTTGGGTGCACTAAGTTCTCTTTCTATTTAATCTCTCTACTCATTCCGCTTATCAAGAGGTCATGGCGGTATCCAGGTGGTATGTGATCTGGATGCATTGGACACTCTTTGGAATTTCAAAAATAAAAAAGATGCAATGATGACAAATATTGAAAATAGGGGTAGCGACTTGGGACACTCATCCTTTCTATCAATTCATATCCATCAAAAAAGAAAAAAAAATATTTTCTATCATTCCATATCTATTAGATTAATCCCAAAGAACATCTATGCAAACTAACTTCTTTCTAATTAACACATGCATTACTCAGATATTTTGTGCATAATAGATTGCATTCATTCCATTTAAGTGCATCAAAAAAATGAAAAAAAACATAGCAGTTGCATACATGGCAAATCATAAATCACATGCATCCATAAGCATCTCAGATAAACATGCATTTCATTTCCACCATCCTGCATTAACATGTCAGTTTCATAGGAAACATAAATCATCCATCTACAAGTCTGCATAATAGAATCATGTTGCAAGTACATTTTCATCACTTAAAACCAAATCATTTAGAATCATACATATCGCAAGTAAACCAATGCACATCATATCAAAAAAACTAGCTGCATCTCATATAAATCAAAATATCTGAGTACAATGAACGGTTGCAAGTCTGAAAAAATGAAGTTAATCAACATGTATATAAATAAATATCAATGTGTCGGGATACAAAAATGGATAATACTCAGATATGTCCACCAAAATGTACACCTCTCTTCTTCATGATTCATGGTTCCCAAGCTTTCCCAAAATGGATAAAAAAATGGATACTACTAATCAATGTGCGCCAGCTAGTTTTTGATATGTCTGGACTCGGTCGGATATGTGTCACTCCAGGAAGGCCCGCCATCGCAAGAAAATAGGAGAAAAAAGTAGAGAAAACTAAAGAAAAACTCACCAAGATTTCAAGGGCTCCAAGAAGGCAATGTGACAAATGAATGACTCTCTTTGCTACTTATAGGGATTTCCAAAAACCCTAATTTCTCTCAAAGGTCTGATTTTTCTTCCCGGTCCCCGAAAACTTTGACAGTCAATATCAGAGGCAATATAAGGCATTTTTCAAATCAGTCAACTACCCAGATTTAGAAATTGCAATTTCAACAAAATTAACGCTCATGTCGTGACTTTTCACTCAAATTTTTTGAGGGACCATAAATACACCTACTATCACCGGGGCAAGCTGGGGCAAGATCAAAATTAAAGAATCTTTGACACACTGCTACAAGTCACATCGCATCAAAGAGGGGCAAATGTAGACACCCAAAAATGAACAGGCTTGCGACTTGACATTAAAAACACTAATTTTCATCTATTAATTAATGGTTTTCTAATCATTAAATTAATCATCTATTTTCCTCTAAATTCATTCCCCAAATCATCTAATCTAATTCCCAAAATTAATTAAATAATTAATTTTATTTAATTAATTAACCTTAATTGATTAATTACCATTAATTAATTAATTAATTTTGGGAATTAGATTAGATGATTTGGGGAATGAATTTAAATTTCCTATAGTTTAAATTCAAATATTTAAACTTACTAATTAAATTCTTCCAATTAAATTAATTTAATTTCATCAAATAAAGCAATTCTAAATATAAAAAAATTCAGTTATCTAACATGTTGAAAACATTAATTAAATAAATGAATTAAATATTCATTTATCTTCAAAAAGATAACTCCAATCAGGTCACATGGGTTACTCCACCCATCTCTCCAATTCACATGGGTAACTCCACCCACATCTTCAGTTCTAAAAGGTAACTCACAATTAGCTCTTCAGTCAACCAAACTCTATCTCCTCTTTACCAATTGAAGAGGTGTAGTTTACTGATGGCTTCTCCAGTTCCTTTTAATCTCAACCGTTCATCTTCTTATCTCTAGGATTGATGTCAATCGTTCATTTCATCCCCAATTCCTATATAATAAACCCTTCATAACCATTTGAAGGATCTAGGATTTCAAACTCTCGTGCGCCATTACTATGTCAGTTTGGTTCTAGCATTCAAGCCATCTTGCGATCACACACCCATTTCAAGTATCAAATTCTCGATGCTTCTCAAGTCATAGACATTTCCCACACTAATACTGAGCATCAAAAATAGCATTTCAAAAGGAGTATAGAGAGACAATATAAGCTTCAAGCACTTTAGGGTTTGCATTCATTTGTTTTCTTTTCTTTGCTTGTACATTTTATTGGTTACGTGTCAAGTTATTCATTTTAGTAGTTCTTGTGTACTTGATTTCTATAATTATAAATCATTGCTACTAACCCTTGCCTTTGGAAAACTTGGGAACCAGGAATCACAAAGAAGAGAGGCGTACACCTAACAATAAACAACAATAGCAGCCAATGTATACTACTGATACTCAATAGTACCCTGCCTATTTACTAGAGATATATGATATCCATTTGAGATCTGATACCACTCTGCTTGCACCCGAAAATCCTATTATTATGGAAGTTGCAGATATTCCTGCAATATCAGCACCACTTTCAAGAGCTACATTGCAAAATAAAGTCCAACCAACTGATATATCCAGAAAAACTGATGTTCACACCTCAGTTAATCCTCCCTTTCCATAGGCTTAGCATGGAAAAACCTATATCCCAAAAAGAAACACCATTTGATATTCTTGAGCAGCTGAAAAACATGCACATCCAAATTCCTCTATTCCAAAATATCAAAGATCTTCCCCTTTATGGAAAATCTATTAAGGAAGCATGCCTTAAAAAGCCTGAGCGAAAGAAAAAAGACCCTTAAATGGTTCATGTTCTAGGATAACTTGCAGATATCATGTTGGGAAAGGTAGTTATACCAAAATATTCTGACCTTGGAAGCCCATTTGTTGATTTGATAATCAATGGACAGTTTGTGAGAAATGCTTTAGTTGATTTGGGAGAAGCTATAAATATAATAACCAAAGATACAATGCATAAGTTGAGTATAGGGGGCTTCAGAACCACTCCAACAGTGTTACAACTTTCTGATAGTTCAACTGTCACCCCAGATAGTATCATTGAGGATATAGTAGTCACCTTGGATTCATGGGAATACCCTACTGATTTTCTCATATTATCACCTAAAGTAAAAAAAATTGGATATCCATTCATCCTAGGGAGACCCTGGTTAGCCACCACTGATGCCAAAATTAGTTGTAGATCAGGAAGCATGATGATTTCAAATGGCCAAGCAATAAATAAACTAGCATTATATCCTCCAGCCCAACCTCAGCCCAATTTGAGAGTTCCTATTTGGCCAAATTTGGGAGATGAGGAAGAAGTAGATTCTACTGCTCATATCACGATGCTACACGGACAATATTTTCTAAAAATTCAAGAAGAAGATGATGTGATACAGAGTATTCTTATTAATGAATGTGTAGTAGCTAAGGATGTTTCTAAAAGCTTTGTTTTATCGTTATGTACCTATGAGGACTGTTTCTTTCCAGCAAGCCCTAAAATAATCAATCAATTATTTCCATGTGAAGTAGCTACAAGCCCAATACCTAAAGTGTCAATGATAGAGCTAACAACCACAGTGGAACTTTCCCCTGGCCACAATCTCCATGTTAACAGCAAGCTGCCACCACCACAATTAGCATTGTTAACCAAACTCCTACATAAGCATGAAAAAAGCCTTTGTTTTGGAATATGGAGACATGGAAGGACTGAACCCCAAGATCCACACACATAGGATCTACATCAACAAAGGCAGTTTACCACTCTACCAACCTCAGAGAAGAATAAACCCAGTATTGAGAGAAATAGTCAAAATTGAATTGCAAAAGTTGTTGGATAATGGTTTCATATATCCAATCTTAGATAGCAAGTGGGTATCACCTTTGGTCATAGTACCTAAGAAGGGAGGAAGATGGAGAATATGTGTGGATTAAAAGGAATTGAACAATGCCACAAAGAAACACCATTTTCCCCTACCATTTATTGATCAAGTTTTGGACACTTTGGCTGGTAATAAGTACTTCTCCTTTCTAGAAGGATACAATGGTTACAACCAGATCAACATTTCTCTAGAGGATTAGGAGAAGACCACATTCACATTCCCTTTGGGGACATATTCTTACTCTGTATTACCATTTTCCTTATGTAATGCACCAGTTACTTTCCAGAGATTTGTAATCAGCATTTTTGTTGACATATCACATGATTGCATAAAAATATACATGGACGACTTCACTACATTTGGTGTCACCTTTGAGGAAGCCCTGAAGAACTTGGAAAAATTTTTGATCAGATGTCAAGAACGCAACCTATCTCTCAACAATGAGAAACACTTTATGATGATGCAGGAAGGAGTAGTGCTGGGACATTTCATCTTAGAAGCTGGAATCTAGGTAGACCCTGCAAAAACAGAGGTAATTCTCACATTGCCTACACCTACAAAGAAAAAAGATGTTAGATCTTTCTTAGGAAATGCTGGCTATTATAGGTGATTTATTCAAAATTTTAGCCAAATAGATAATCCTCTATATACTTTTCTTACAAAAGAAGCTGAGTTTGCATGGAAAAAAGACTATGACAAATCCTTCCTATAGCTTAAGTCACTTTTGACAACTGCACCAGTACTTAGGGGCCCTGACTCATCTTTCTCATTCCACATACTTACAGATGCTTTAGACTATGCAATAGGTGATGTCCTAGGACAAAAGTCTAGTAACCTTGAAAATACAATTTACTATATCAGTAAGAGCTTCCATGGACCAGAGTTAAACTATACAGTGGCTGAAAAAGAATTACTAGTAGTAATTTATGCTTTGAACAAATTCTTCCATTATGTAACAGGCTATCCCATTTTTGTTCATACTGACCATGCAGCAATTAAATATCTCATGAACAAACCTACCATCACAAGTAGGTTAGCAAGATGGCTTCTACTTTTGCAGTAATTTGACATAACCATCATTGACAAGCTAGGGAAGGCTAATGTAGTAGCTGATTATCTATTCAGAATCCAGCATGCTGACAAAGATACTACTCTGATAGATGATGCATTCCCTGATGAGAATTTATTTCATATTACAGTCAAAAATCCATGGTATGATGATATAGCTAATTACCTTATAGCTAACAAAATGCCCACACATTTCTCTTATAAGGATAGAAGAATTCTTGTAGACAAAAGCTTCTAATTCTCTTGGATTGATAACACACTATTCTACACTGGTCCAGACCAAGTCATGAGGAGATACGTGTGAGAAGATGAGACATATGACATTCTCCATGCTTGTCATAATGAGCCATGTGGAGGACACTTTGCAGCAAAGAGGACAGTCCTGAAGATCTTAACAATCGGCTACTACTGGCCTACACTTCACAAGGATACAACCGGTTATACAAGGAAATGTGACAAATGTCAGAGGATGGGTCGGCCAACAAGATTAGATGAAATGCCCTTAACTCCACAAGTGGTGGTAACACCATTTAGCAAATGGGGCATGGATTTCATTGGTCCTAGAGATCTTCCATCCAATGGGAAATGCTACATCCTGGTGTGTACTGATTATCTAACCAAATGGGTCAAAGTAAAAGCCATGAAGCACACAAGGGATCACAAGGTAGAAGAGTTTTTGTACGAAGAAATCTTCACCAGATATAGAGTTCCAAGAGAACTTGTCACTGATCAGGGAGCTCGAATCACTTCCAATATGATAATAGAGCTCATGAAATAATATAGTATAAGACATCGGAAGTCAAGTCCCTATCATCCTCAGGCCAATGGATAGGTAGAAGTCACAAATAGGGAGATTGAATCCATCTTAACAAAAATAGTTCATCTACACCACTGAGATTGGAGCAGCAGACTATCAGAAGTCATCTAAGTGTACAGAACAACCTGCAAGACCACCATAGGGTTCACTCCATTTGAGTTATTATATGGAAAAACAACAATTATACCAATTGAATTTGAACACAAAACTTTGCGCATAGTGTTGGAGTTAAATATTAATCTTCCTGCAGCACAAAAAGAGTGATTGTTGCATCTCAATTCCTTGGATGAAATGAGCAAATCTACCTTGGAGCAAACTAAAATAGTACAGAAACAAAGGAAGAAGTGGCACGACTCCCATATTAAGAGCAAGCAGTTTCAAGTTGGAGATTGGGCATTACTGTATGACTCCAGATTCAAATAAATACAAGCAAGTTGCAGACAAGATCGTTGGGCCCATATGAAATAAGCCATGTCTTCACCAATGGAGCAGTCCAGTTGATAAATATTGACCCAGTGCACTTTAAGTTATTATTCAATGGACATCGGCTACGTTTGTATCACTAGACCCAAACCAAAGAAGACTTCTTGCAAAAATTTAGACAACCAGTTCCAAACGAACCACAGGTAACACTTCCTACAGTAGAGGGTGTAAACCTTCTTCCTGTAGCTCTTCAATAGCATTCCTTTGAGCATGTCCATAATAAACACTTCATGTTTACATGAATTTTAATTCTCCACTCACTTTCAAAATTATTAATTCTAGCTCATTTCATTTCTTTATCTTCCACCCACCCACCTTCCACGTCATCACCACTTTCCATTTATCTGTTTCAAATAAGAGCCAAGTCAGTTGACACATGCAACTGCCAAAATCATTCCACTCTCACCACCTTTTCCTGGCATGAGCTATGATCGAATGATAGGTATAAAATTTTCAATTTTTGTCCACTTTTAGCACATAGATTTGTGTAATTATATATAGTACTGTAATAAATGTATGATTACAGCATTACGTCAATTCCATACCTCATGCCAAGTCTAACAAGTGTAGACACTTGTCATTGTTTTGTAGGGGGAAGGGAAGTGTATTAAGTCCTAAATGTCATTTCTATTTACTCGTATAGATTTCCCGTCACCTCAAATCTATACTTTGCTCTTGTCTCATTAAAATCTCATTGCTATATCGCACAAGTGTCGTACTGTTATCCCTAAATTATCCCTAATTTTTAGATTTGATGTGACCTATAATTAAATTAGGTGCCAACTCACAATAAGAGTTATAATTTCTTCTATTAAAACACATCATCATTGTTTATGTCAAGAACAACAGAAGAGGGAAAAAGAAGGTTCGAAGCTTTACAAGAAGTAATCTGAAACTGAAAAAGGAATAAGGTAATTGAAAATTACAGAGTAGGAAGTTGGAAATTGACAAGAACAAATGGGAAGACAGCTACAGTAACATGAGCCAGTAGTTCATGGTGTTTTTCTTTTAGAAATTGAAGCAGTAAGGAGGTTCAATTCAAGTGGTTGGTTAGGATATTTCTTGAAATTAACACAGTTTGATGAAGAAGAAGCAGCTAAATTTATAAATACATTTGAGTAAGGGCAAGCAACAGTATGGGGATTAATATTATTTTCCATAGAAGAATAGATAGTAGAGATAATTGGGTTAACAACAATTGGGAGAGAAGTGTATTAAGTCCTAAATGTAATTTCTATTTACTCGTATAGATTTTTCGTCACCTCAAATCTGTACTTTGGCCTTGTCTCATTAAAATATTGTTGCTATATCACACAAGTTTTGTACTATTATTCTTAAATTATCCCTAATTTTCAGAGTTGATGTGACCTATAATTAAATTATATGGCAACTCGCAGTAAGAGTTATAATTTATTTTATTAAAAAATATCATCATTGTTTATGTCAAGAACAATAGAAGAGGGAGAAAGAAGGTCCGAAGCTTTACAAGAAGTAATCTAAAACTCAAAAAGGAATAAGGTAATTGACAATTACAGAGAAGGAAGTTGAAAATTGACAAGAACAAATGGGAGAACAGCTGCAGTGACATGAGCCAGTAGTTCATGGTGTTTTTCTTTCAGACATTGAAGCAGTAAGGAGGTTCAATGCATGTGGTTGGTTAGGATATTTCTTGAAATTAACAGAGTTTGATGAAGAAGCAGTAGCTGAATTTGCAAATATATTTGAGGAAGGGCAAGGAAATTATGGGGATTAACAGTAGTCTCCATAGAAGAATGGATAGCAGAGGTAACTAGGTTACCAATAGTTGGGGAACACTACCCCAATGTGCATGATGCTAGATCAGCTAGGGCCCAGTTTAACCTACCAAGCGACCCTCCTCTGGAGATTACTAAGCAAGGGTGTAAAATAATGTCTCTCCCTCCACCATTTAATGAATTGGCCACACACATTATCAGGTATTTTACCTGCGAAGGAATATTTTAAAATTTGCATGCACATCATTTCAAGTTACTTAGCTACATAAGGCATAATCTTCCAATGAATATTCCTAATTTCTTGTATAATACACTAAGTATCATTGCTGAGGAAACCCAAAAACGAAATGAAAATTTTGTCACCCACCATGCCCTAATCAAATTGCTAGTAGAAAAATCTTTTAGGGATGTATCTCCCTTAGCATGGTCAAAATTTGTCCAACATAAAACCCTGCAACCTCAGGTTGACCCTATCAAGCAACCTAGCAATGATAATGCAGTACCCATTGAACCAGTTGTTGAAAAGGACACCCAAGATATATAAATTGAAAATCTTCAAGAAAGCATGCCTTTGTCTACTCATATGAGAAATGTACCTACTTCTACCCAAAAGAAAGGAAAGCGGAAATTAGAAGAAGAAAATTCTGTTCCTGCAGCCAAACCGCAAAACCCCACAGCTTCAAAGAGGAAGAAAAGAAAGTCATCTCCTATAGCACTCACTCTGCAATAGAGAGACCGAAGAAGGTTATTAAGAAGGCTATGGAGGATGAAAAAACCCATGTGTGAAGAAGCCCTAGAATGAGAGGACAACTTCCTAAAGAACCCTTAGGAAACCAATCTATTTCTCCCAAGCAATCTGATGGAGAATCTCATGTGCAAATTGATGTGGATGATTCCCCAAATTAGTCTGAAATCCCAAAAATTTCTCAAAGTCCAAAAGATAAATATGAAACTGAACCTGATGTATGTCAAAATAACCCCCAAGAAAGCCATGAGAATATCTCAGACAACAATGAGGGAGAAGTCCCAATACCTCATCAGTCAGTCTGCTCAGAGACTACCCTAGTTCCTTATAAAAGAACCTTGTTTACCATCTACTTAGAGAAAGCATGGAAAGAATAGGGGAGGAAAAATAATCAAGTAGAAGATTATGGCCCAACCAATTTGTAGTCACTTCTCTTTGGATTATATAATAAATATGTTCTTGCAACAACCTTATGGGGAGAAGAGAAGAATAAAATGAAGAAAGTAATAACAGAGCAAAGTGAAGAGATTGAAAATTTAAAAGAACAATTGGCAAGACAAAAGCAAAAGATGGATCATGCCCTGAAGTTGGTTGATCAAATAATCACTTGTAGGCCACCTCCTAGGGTTTATGCTATCTATTTGAAAGAAAAGTTCCTCTCATTATAATTAATGATGACCCTAAAAGAAATAGACTCTGAAATTAAAATAGTCCAAGAATTTTATGGCCTATACCAGACCCTTCCCTCATTGCAGCAGAACTTACTTTGTGAGTTGTAACTACATAACTCCATTATCCCTGCAGAAACTGAGTGGAATCCTCTACTTTACATATGTGATATACACCTAAGGGCATTAATGTCTTGGATGCATAATGAGGTAGATTATGATAGACAACTAGAAAATTATAGAGATCAGGAGAAATCAGAACCCTTGTCGTTGAGGGTAGAGAGTAACAAACCGGATGTACTCCTTAGGGATTGGTTTAATCTGACCTATCGAAAAGTAAAAGAGGAAACAAGGGAGAAAATATTTGGGATTAGAACAGAGGTCTATGCAGAGTATGAGGGAATGTCTTAGTTCATTTTTCAGAGAGCCCTAGCTGGTGCCAGAAGTAGATGGAGTAGATTTCCTGAAGCATTTAAAAATTTAGAGCCACACAGCCCTATCAACTTTGAGGCCACCATTCACAAAGAACCAAAATACATCTATCTGGGTAGGTAGATTAGAAAATAACTCTGGTGTCCACTTGCCATGCAACCATGTAATGCCCCGCTAGGGAACCCAGGAGAACTAACCTAAACATGACTCTAAGTTTAAGGAATAATTTTTTTTAAATTTTTACAAACAATAATGATAACAATGTGGAAGCAACACAATGAAGTACATGACATACACATAAGAACAACTCAACATAGATAGCATTTCTTGAGGGTTCCTTGACATAGAATTACTTAAGAAAGATATTCTATGAATAACAACTATAAATAACTAACATAAAGGATACATCATCTGAATCCAATAACATACATCTCATATAATAAGATTACATAAACATCTGATACCCAAGGTATACAACCTAATCAACATCCACTACACAAGTTGCAAGGTATGTAATAATACATAACAATACAATACATCCTTCAAAAGATGTCAACCAATATACTCATATGGTACAAGCATATAACACATGAAATAGAACAAATCACCAAAAGACTAAGAAGATGAAACTGCAACAAGGATCATCTAAACATGAAGAAGAACCGTCGGACTCTCAATGCTAATAACAATAACTACCACCCGACCGTGTGGAACCAAAAGTCCACTCCCACCATGTTGAGGAGATAGTAATAGGCCCAGTCACAGGGGGTATAAAACATGAAGGAAAACATCAAGGTATACATGACATCATACTCAATGCATAGAAAGATCCTAAAAGTTCACTAAACCACAATAAGGAATACTAAATAATACCAGAGGTAACTAACACATGTAGGATATCCTAATCTATATATAGGGAAGTGTCATCATATAAGTCTACCCTTGAGTTACCCCTAGTATCCCCTCTTGGACTCTGGCCCCCGAGTGACCTATGTGGCTCAGTAATCCTTTCCTGAAGACAAGGATCCTAACTCTCCCATCCTAGAATATAATAAACTCAAGACATGGGTAGAGGCTCAGTTAACTTTTTAGTACATTTTAAAACCCCTTAATGTTTCATATTTTCACTTATTAAGTAAATTGTCAATGAGATGCCCTAGTAGCCACTTAGGACCTTGGACTCATTGCAAGCCACTGCCCCTCTATACACTTAGTTAACCTACCAAGGCTCATACCCAAACACATGAAGGTATACATAATCTCAAATCGCATCCTACCCATACAAGAGCACATTGGTTCTCAAATAACCATACAACTAATAGTACCCTCATAAGGTCATAAAATATAACATTAACTGAATTCAGGTTGGGTATAGGAATTAGGACCATGACATGATCATAGAAACATGAACTGACATCATACAAGATACCATGCAGAAATCAAAACCCCAAAACCTCTGGCTTTATATCCTAAAGGTCATCTATCCCAAATAGATACCCGAAAACACGATAACATCTCATAACATAAAAGCATACATAATTCATTTTATCAAACACTCCCAATATAGCGTAGTATAATAAATACATTTTCAGAATACACTAATCAATCATAGTGATAACATTGGTATAAACAAATTTATAATTTCCTATCATGCAAATTCATTCATCCATTAAAATTACCATCCAAATATAATTAAATCTTCACAGAAAATGCACAATAAAAGCTCCTATAGGTTAATTTATAACTATTACATAGATAAATTAACCTATTTGAAATAATAACTAAAACTAACTATAATTACAAAAATTATACCAACATAGGTGTATCATTATTAATCGACATCAATATTGATCATCCAATAATAACACTAATATCACCTAATTTACACCTTATGTTTTTTTTTTTAAAAACATCTATTAAAAATACATGTCGAACATGATAAAAATCACCTAACATACCCCTATATTAACTGATTAAATTATTAAAAAAAAACCCTTTTATTTATTAATTAACAATAATCATTAATAATAAAAGATAAATCCCATTTAACACACTTATTAAATATTAATTAAAATACAATTTAATAAGAATAAAATTTATTTAAAAATTTAAAAAATAAACAAAAAATAAAATTTACTTAAACTAACTTCAACTTTAAATGAAGAAACTAACTTTTAAAAAAAAGTATATAATCAAACCCCAAACCCATCCAACATAAAAAGCCAAAAAAGATGTCGTAGAGGGTACGTGGGGGAGGTGAGACCCCACGTGGTCCCCTCACCTTACTCCCTAGGGAGCATGCGCATGGCTATGAGCCAACGCTTGGGGGTTGACAAGGTGGTGGCCCCGCCCCCATCAAACTTGTTTTTAAAAAAAAAAAATTTAAAACCTTTTCAACATGAAGCTTTTTTTTTTTTTTTTAAATTCGAAAACAAAAATAATAGATTCTTTTTCCGTTAGCATTTTTTTTATTTTTACATTTCTAAAAATGGAAATAATTTTAAAAAAATCATTCTTTTGTCTTTTTTCTCCTCTTTTGTCTTTTTCTGGCATTTTCTTTTTTTTACTAGTGAATTTTTATTCACTGTATTTTTTTTCCTGGGACCTTTTTTAAAAAACAATTAATTTTTCAATAAGAAATTGATTTTTTTCTAAGAGATTAATTTTCTTAAGCAAATATTTTCCTCTCCTCTATAGTTCTAACTATAGGATATGATTTTTTCATTTTCTATGAGTTTTATAAGGATTTTTTCTACGAAATTCAGATAGCATAACATTACTATGCTAAATTATATTTTTATCAAACAATAAGGGATCTAGGGTTTCAAGAATACCCATTTTAATAAAAATCTCAAACAACTCCTAATCAAGGAAATCTAATCCCACAAGCACAGAGAAGACAATTTTTCAACCAAGAATTGAAAATAACAAAAAGGATCAAAACCCTACCTTAGATCCAATGCAAGAAATGAAGAAAATTATGCCTTTGAAGAAGATTGAACCTTGAATCCTCCAATAACACACAAACCATGAATTCACACAAAGCTTCAAACCAACATGCAACCACAAAATCCCCAATTTCTCCAAAATGACAAGAACACCCAAAAGCTCTACCAAAATGCTCCAAAAACCTGTTATCACCAAATGAGGGAAGAATTCTCCTAAAGGGGATCAACTTTCCCCCAAACATGCAAACCCTAATGACAACACATAAGTCCATCTCTAAAAGGACTCAACTCCAAATTGAAATAAAATAATAATTATTAATTAAAATATCCCTTTAATTGTGCAACTCAACTTTGACTCTCAAATACAACTTGCCTTTTGAATTCAAACTCCAATTTTTAATAATGAACTTGCACGTGTAATTAATTAAATATATATTTAAATAGATTAAATATTCAAAGCACAATTTTATCCATGCACTCAAATATTTAATTATTTAATAAAGCATAAAAGCATATTTACTCTAATTTCTAATTAAATATTCAATTAAATCTCAATATTTCATATTTGTACTTTAATTAATTTTTCAATTAAACATAGGTATTTATTTAATTTTCAATTAATTAAATACCCTATATTAAATAATTAATTCTAACAATATTTAATTAAATAAATCACATAATATCAATGCACTCAACTAAAATCAATAAAATCAAACTCAAACACACACAAGGATGGGATCCACGAATTCACGTCAACTAGACAAATTCGAGTAGGATAGACAAACTGATACTCATCCAATACTTATCACAATAAGGTTTAGGTTAGGGTTTGGAACCTGAATACTATCTCCCCTCTCTTACCATTTTGATATTGTGATAGGGCACTCTCACTCCTGCCAATTAAGGGAAGACGTAGCCCGGTACCTGCAAACTTGTCATCACAAGGACAAACATACATGCATATATAATATGGCAAACAATGGTTGAGACCAATTTATCATGTGGATCTCGCCAAAGCAAGTAACTACAACTCTATCCTATACCATAGCAAGCACATCAAGCAGTAATGCAAAAAATACAATGATCCATGTGCATATAAATCTAGGGTCAGTATTGTCAGAAAACCATAATCAAAATGAAATCCTAACATATACATAAGCATCATAAAGTAACCATAAATCACATGTACACAAAAGATATAACATACTAGAAATGGATCCATAACATAATGAAATGCAATACATAATTATCCTCAAGATCAACTGAAATAAACCACACATACATAAAAAGTCCTAAAAGAGTTTGGCATCTGCAAACTGAAAAGAAAACTAAGAGGTGGGTATTACATCCTCCTCCCCTAAAACTAGACTTACTCCTGGAAGCCTACAAAAAAGATAGAGATATCAATCTCTCATCACAAAACATCCAACCAAGTCCCAAAAGACTCAAAGTGTGGGTCCCATAGGACCCTTCCCAGGTCTCTGATTCAAACATTGGGGATCATTCCCCATGGTAGGAATATGGAAACTAGTTGTTGGTCCTCTACTTGTAGCCCCACTCACAGGAGCATGATACATAGTTTTAGGATGATCAAATGTTTCATACGCTCAGTGAGACATACCAATGTTACCATCTATAGGCTCAGAAGCTAATGGCCTCTATCCTAAGAACTGCGGTGCATGCTAAGTACAATTGATTGCAATATGCCCAAACTGTCCATGGGAAAAGAAATCTCCCCTACTACCACCTCCTCTAATTGAAGGTGCACTAAACTGCTAAATAGTGCCCCTACTAACATCCAAGTACACACTCTACACTGGCTAAACTGGCTAATTGTGCCTGTTGCACTGAATATCACGAAAGTTCCTAATCCAAGGACCACTAAAGGTAGGAGGATTATTTCCTCCCTGTTGCTAAGACTGATTATTATTTGGAATGGTAGAAGGACCTCTCGAATTCCCAGTTCCCTGAGGATGATTACCTCTAACAATAGAAGTAGGTACTTTAGACTGCACTCCCAACTGTCCATTATGGCCCAATGCTAGGTTCTCCTATGCAAGGGTAGCTTTGATGACCATCTCCCTGACAGTTGTAGGCTCAAAGAGTTTAACTTCCCCAACGATGCGTTCATTGAACCCCCTAACAAAGTATTGAATCATAAGGGCCGAATCATGACCATAACCTGCATATTTATTGAGCTCAAAGAATCGACGCTCATACTCAACCACTGACAAGGTCAACTACCTCAGGTTATGGAACTCATCCACCCTCTACTGCCTCCACTGATCAGAGAGGAAGCGCTCTTAGAAGTTTTCAAGGAACAACTCCCAAGTCACTATATCCATATGGAGTCCTAACTTCTCCTCCTCTATCTTCCACCATACCACTGCAAAATCAGAGAGTTCCATCACCGCATACCTAGCTTTAGTATTGCTACTAAAGGAATGCATGGAAAAAATCCTCTCTAATGCAATCAGCCAAGTCTCAGCCTCAAACCCTCTTCCTTTCCCATCAAAAGGAGTAGGTCGCACTCTCATGATATTTTTCATGTGGTTCATTGCCACAACCTCAGGATCCACTAAAATAGTCCTCCTTAGAGGGCTCCTAGATCTCTCCCTCTCCACTCTACCCTACACAGATAATATGATTCAGTAACTCCTGCAACAACTGCCTAATATCTGGCTCTCTAGACTCAACCTGACGCTCATCCCTCTTCTCATTTTTGTTATGTTGATGAACACTCGTGGAAGGATTGTGATTCCAACCCCTTCCACGGCCACCATCTCAACCTCTACCATGACCTCTAGTAGCTCTAGTCTTGGGCATGATTCCTAAATCAACCAGAGAACCAACAATAACTCAAAACCAAAACCAATAACATCAAAAGAAAATAATAATCACAAAGAAATGGTTTTAAATACATCAGAGTTTTATGTCTATGTTTGTTTCAAGTTTTAAAATCAAAAGAAAACTAATGGGCATACAAGTTTCCCAGAGCTCCCACTGTAGAAACCTGGGCTCTGATACCAAGTGTAATGCCTCGCCAAGGAACCCAGGAGAACTAACCTAAACATGAATCTAAGTTTATGGAATAATTTTTTTTTAAATATTTACAAACAATAATGATAACAATGCAGAAGAAAAATAATGAAGTACATGACATACAAATAAGAACAACTCAACATAGATAACTGTAGACACCCTAAAATAGACAGGCTTGCAACTTTACATTAAAAACCCTAATTTTCATCTATTAATTAATGGTTTCTTAATCATTAATTAATCATCTATTTTCTTCTAAATTCATTTCTCAAAACATCTAATCCAATTCTCAACA
>MU227546.1:660392-682743 GCA_018584345.1 Thuja plicata
ACATATGGTTGTTGGGAATAGAATACATCTAATGATTGCACACCCTAGCATTAAAGAATTTATGTTGAATAAAGATGTCAGTGAAAAGAGGGCAGGGTGGATAACTAAAGTCATGGAATATGATGTAAAAATCTATGTGACCAAGCTAGTTAGAGGGAAAGGCTTATGTGCTTAGATGGAAGAAGGAGAAGATCAGGTTAAGACCACTGAAGAGGCCATCTTACCCCAAGGTGATCCTGTACTAATTAATGATTCAGCATCCTGGCTATCAAGTGACTAGATTTCTACAAACTGGTCAATGTCCAATAAATCTGGATAGAGCCAAAAGAAGGTACTTCAGGCTTCAATCTATTCCTTATGTGCTAATTGATAACATTCTATATAGGAAAGATCTTGCTGGTATGCTTCTTAGATGTATAGATTATATTGATCAGAATAAGATTTTGTCTGAATTTCATGATGGATCTTGTGGAGGGCATTTCAGCCCCAAAACTATAGCATGGAAAATTCTAAGAGCTAGCTATTTTTGGCCAGATTTATTCAAAGATGCTCATTCATGGGCAAGAAGATGCCAAAATTGTGCTATGTTTGTAGGAAAACAAAGGTTGGCAGCATTGCCATTAAAACCAATCATTGTTGATCAGCCATTCAACAAGTTGGGAGTGGACTTTATTGGCCCAATAAACCCTAATTATAGTGCAGGGAATAAATGGATCTTGACTGCTATAGATTATTTTACTAGGTGGACTGAGGGCATCACACTAAAGGAATCTTCTAGAAATGTTTTTCTAAATTTCTATGATGATATTATTACAAGGTTTGGAGTTCCTCACTCCATAGTTTCAGATAATGTCTTGGCTTTTATTGGATCATCTATAACCAAATGGGCTATCAAGAATGGTATTTATTTAAGTACTTCTTCTAGTTACTATCCACAGGGTAATGGTCTTGCAGAGTCTACCAATAAGAACCTAATCAGGATCGTCAAGAAGACTTTGCAAGGAAACAAGAGAGATTGGCACTCTAAGTTGAAGGAAGCTTTGTGGTTAGATAGAACTACACCTAAGAAAGTTATTGGGAACTCACCCTATTTCCTTGTTTATGGTAAAGAGGCCAGATTACCTATATCTACATAATTTCCTGCATTACAGCTAGCTGATCAAACGCTACTTTTTGAAGAAGGAGATTCCCTTGCCTTGAGGTATGCTGGTTTATTGCAGTTGGAGGAAGAAAGAAAAAGGGCATTTGAAACTATGGAATTGATTCAAGAACAAAATAAGAGGTCTTTTGACAAGAAGACTACATCTAGGAATTACAAAGACGGTGATATAGTACTCAAGTGGGATGTACTAAAAAGAAGGCCAGGGCAGCATGATAAATTTGATAACTTTTGGGCAGGCCCTTTTGTTATTACATCCTATAGGGAAAATAATGCTTATCAGTTGTCCACAACTGATGGAGAAGTTCTACAAATTCTAGATAATGGAATACACCTCAAGCTTTGCTTTGAGGGTTAGGTTTTAGTCTAGGTTTCATTTTCAATAAGTGCTATCCAAGCACATAGGTCTCTAGGTTGCTTAGGTCTTTAGGTTGCATTAGTCTAGGGTAGCTACATTTTGATTTCAATAATGGTTGCATTCATGGTTTTTGGTTTCCGAACTCTATTTCCCAAGGATAAAAGTCTAGGGTTGTGTCTAGCAGGAAGACATCCAGTAGAAGTCACCAAAATTGTTATCCTAATTTTCAGCATGCATCAAAGTAGCCACAAATAGGCAAAAAATGCATTTTTAGAAAAGTCCCATTAATATTATCCTTCAGATATTATTAATAAACATTCTATCATTACATTCATTTTCAAAAGTTATTATTTGTACTCTAAGAGTTTATCACATTCCAAAATTTCCAAATTGTAATTGATCAATTACATTGTGCATTCAAATTGAATGTATTGTACAAGTGTTGTTTCATCTTTCTTTTCATGTCAAAATAATAGTACATTGTAGAATAGAAGGTATAATTCAAAGTATGGAGTAGGGGTCTCATGCATTGCCTTGTGGTTAGTTTCTTGATGGTTGCATATCAGGTCCTAGGTCTCCATAGTCCATATCTTCATCTACATTTAGGTCTTTTAGGGTTCACCTGAATCATGAGAGAAAGTGGGGTGTTAGATCCAGCTGGATCTAAGCAATACATGGAACACAAACAGCATACAATCAGTTCTTCTAAGGCTACATATCAATCTGATGAAATCAATCTAACAAGAAAACCTTCATCCATAGTATCTGAAAAATAGTATTAAAGGGACTTGTTCTAAACATGAAACCTTTTACTATTTATGATCACTTTCATATATGTTATTATTTTCTATGTTATCAGATATCTGAATAAAAAGAACTTAGCATAGCATCTGAGAAACCTTTTTTCAGAATTGGATTAACCTACTAGCTCAACAAATGCTACAAATCAACCAACATTCATGAGTGAATGCCATCTTAGCATACATTCACTCACAAATGTTAATTGATTCATTTTATTTGAACAGTTTCCTTATGAAACTAAGCAACCACCATGAGATCAAAACACAATCAACGTTGCAGATCAGATCATTCGCAAACTCTGAGTTTTACTTTACTTAACCTTTCTTGACCATGGGTTCATTCAAAGACTTGGCAACTAAACAGTCTCACAATCTCTGATCATTTGGCTTAATCATGGTTCTGTCACGATACTTAGCGACAACCATGAGATTATCTTTGCATCGATGACCCGCGTAAAATATCAAAAGAAAAGACTTAACCTTGATCTTATTTAGCGATCACAGGACTTAACATAATACAAACTAGACTTAAACTCCTGATTTTACCATGATTTGTGAGATAAACTGAGTCTCTAAGTCGCTAAATAAAAACTTAACCATAGATTTTATCCTGAGATTTAACGTCATCCATACGATCTGATTCTAAACTTAAACCGATCCATGGCCTGCGTTAAATCTCCCAAACACTTAAGTATATTCCCTTTTGATATGAGATTACATGATATCCATGGGACTGAAAGCTTGATCTATGGCCCAAGTGAGATCTCAATGACCTAAGAGGATATTCCTTTCCCTTCGGAGATCACACGACTGAAGGCAAATCAAAGTCGTGGAGTAATATAGAATATTCTTTTCCCTTTATGCAACTAAGAGATAAAAAAAGATGATAATTCATACATGAATAATAGGAAACTTAACTCTCTCGGAAAAAGTAATGAAGAATTAGAATATGCCATCAAAAACTAGGGTTTATCATGAAATGATTAGGGTTTTTGCACTTTGATATTTTTCCATGAATAAGGGTAAACCAGAGATCCGTCAAAGAGTAGAGAAAAAGATCAAGACCTTAGAAAAAATATAGAATCATACAAGCTAGGCTCTACCCTTGTGGGAGCCATATTTTCCTCCACTTGTAGCCAAAATCCACATAAGATGAGAAATTTGGGTAACATTTTGGCAATTTTTGCTGGATGTCAGTCTGCTAGACATATAAAACTAGTGGACTTTTAGACAATCCATTGGGCATAGAAGTCCATTTGAGGAAAAAAACTACTGGAAGGAAGGAGGATTGAAACCAGGAGGAGGAACAACAAACTTTGCACAAGCACTTTGAGGAAAGAAGGAAACTAAAATAGAAAGTAGGAAAAAGAAGGAAATTAATTACAGAATGGGGAAAACATCAAAACAAGGTTCTAGATGAAAACCATTATCGGATATTGGCAAGGCCTCTCCTTTAAGAGTTGATAGCTGAAAATCATTATGTTCCTTACACTCGATGATTACAAATGGTCCTCCCCAAAAAGAATCAAACTTTGTATATCTGCCAAGCCTAGATCTGAACTCATCCCATTTGAGGACTATATCTCCAACTTTGAAGCTTCTAGCTCTGGCCTTCTTTTCAAAGCTTCTCTTGGTTTGTATTTTCTAAAATTCCATAGTTTTCATAGATTTGTCTTTGGATTCTTCTAGCTCCATGAGCTGAGCATACCTTACCTTTAAGGGATCTCCTTCTTTGAAGAAAGCGAGTTGGGTGGCAAGGTCCAATGTTGGTAGCTCTATTGAAATAGACAATCTGGCTCTTTTCCATACACCAACATATAGGGAGAATTCAAAATGATTTTCTTAGGGGTTATCCTATCTAACCACAAGGAAAACTTGAGCTTAGAGTGCTAGTCTCTCTGATTTTCTTGCAAAGTCTTCTTGATTATTCTTATCAGGTTCTTATTTGTAGACTCTGCTAAACCATTACCCTAAGGATAATAATTAGAACTAGTATTTAGGTAAATACCATGTTTGATTTCCCATCCAGTGACTCTCGAGCCTATGAAAGAAAGTACATTATCTAAAATAATAGAGTCTGGGGTCCCAAATCTGTGAATTATGTCATCATAAAATCCTAGGATAGCACTCTCATTTGCTTCCTTTAATTTAATAGCCTCAGTCCATCTAATGAAGCAATCAGTCACACTAATTATCTATTTATGGCCTGCACTAGATGGAGGATTAATTAGGCCTACAAATTTAATGCTCCACTTCATGAAAGGTTGATTTGTTCTGATTGGTTGGAGGGGTAGATCTACTAGTCTTTATTTTCTTGCAAACATGGGACACTTTATGCATTTCCTTACATGATCATGACTATCCTTGAAGATAGATGGCCAATAGTATCCATCCCTCATGTTCTTAAAAGTAGTATTCCTAGGAGACAAATGACCTCCAAAAGGTCCATCATGAAATTCATTCAGGATACCTGCTACTTGTTCTGAATCTATACATCTTAAAAGAACACCATTATGATCCTTCCTAAAAAGAACCTCATCAATCAGCACAAAGGGGATAGAGTTTAACCTATAATTCCTTCTCTTAGTTGAATCCAAATTTGTAGGACACTCTCCTGTCTTCAAAAAATGAACCATGTTAGGCAACCAACCTAATGCCTTGACATGTTCTTCTGTTTAATGAACAACTAAGTATGTATTCATTTGCTCTGAATTTCTTGGGATCACATCCTCTGTCAAATGTTTACAAAGTCCTCTTCCTTTGAATAACTTGGTGACTTGAATAATAATGTCATATTACATGACTCTAGTGATCCAACCAGCCCTTTTCTCATTTAGGTCTTTAGAAAGCAGGAACTCTTTGATACTTGGATGAGTGACTCTTAATTGTACCTTGTTGTGAGTCAATAGATACCTAAAAAAATTTAGGATTTTCACCACAGCAAGTACGTGTTTCTCTACAAAAGAATATCTTTTTTTATATTCTTCCAAACATTTGATAAATAAGTCAATAGGCTGCTCCAATCCTTCAGAGTTTTGCTAAGTTAATAGGAAATATGGAATTAGAACCTCCATAAGCAGAATGAAATCTTTGTAGAAATCAGGATTCAACAAGGAATGAGCCTCTGTTAAAGCTTCTTTAATGGCTTAAAAACTATCCTTTCATTCTTTTCTCTAGCAGAAAGCTGCATTCTTCTTCAACATTGTTGTTAAAGGCTTCAAAAGGCTTGCAATGTTAGGCAAAAAATGCCTAACAAAGTTAATAATTCCAATGAAGGATTGAAGAATTTTCTTGTGAGGTGGTAGGGGTAATTCTAGAATAGTTGTAATCCTCAAAGGGTCGACTGTAATTCATTTTTTGGATACAATATATCCCAACAATTTCCCTTCATGGACTGCAAACACACATTTCGTGGGATTAAGAGAGATCCCAAACTCCCTACACCTTTCAAATATTTTTCTAAGATGTTTGATGTGGTATGCTACATGTTTAGAATAGATAGTTATATCATCTACATGATGATTTTTTTTTTATTAAGGTAAAAACAGGTTTTGAAAGGACCCCGAAACCTTTTAAAAAAAGCTACAAGAGATAGGCATCAAAGGAACATACAAACATAGTAATCCTGCAATGAACAAAAGGTAGGACCCAACAAGATAACAAAAGACCTAAAACAACAAAAAACAAAAACTGCCAAAGATAAGCACAGTTTCCAGCACAACTTCTAGTACAACTGCTCGAACAATTTCCAGAAAAAATTTTAGACCAGAAGAAGAAACATTACATCATTTTCTAGTAGGCTACCTCAGCCTCCTTATGCATCTCTTCCATTTTTTCAATGGACTCCTTCAGCTCCAGCATCTCTTTCAGGATCTCAGGGACTTTTCTTTTTATTCCACTTCGGGTTCTAGGACCAGGGCCCGAGCTTCCAGCCTTTTCTTCAATTGTAATTGAGATGTTTTCCAGCAGGCTTCTTTCCAGATAAGTGTATAACACTTTCAAGTTTTGAATCGACACTTATAGCCCATCATTACTGTGCTTTAGGATGATCTGTATCATGTGCCCATTGTGGTTTATTTGTTCTTTCATCTCTTTTAGCTTTTCTTCCACTATCTCATTAACTCTAGTTGTAAACTCCTCTTCTTTGTTGTTGTCTTTGACCTTAATCATCAAATTTTTCTCCATTTCCTCGACCTTGGCTTTAAAAGGCTCCATTGCCTCCTACATCTCATTCAATTGATGCTTCATAAACATCATCTACTCATTAAGCCAGTCTTCCATATTAGCCCCATAGTCAACTTTTCTTTTCAAGATTCTGTTGTCTCTTTCAAACCCGACCGCATCTGGGCCCATTCTCCTTTTTTTACTATTCCTTTTCTCCACCTTTGAAGTCAGCTACATCATGTTTCCCTCCTCACCATCATCCTCATTCTTCCTTTCCTCTTTTTCATCTCCCTCTATTCCATCTCCCTCAATTTCCTTTTCATCATAATTCTCATCAGCACTCGTGCCCTCGTCGTCTATATTGGGCATTTCCTCCTCTTCCATATGAGAATTGTCCTTTCCTAGCTGATCCTCTTTCTCTTTTTCCATATTCTCTTTATCAATATTATTTTCATCATTGTACTGATCATCTTTATCTTTTCCCTGGTTCTGTAGGGTTTCATCACCAGTCGTCTCCAACTTAGCCTTCTTCTTAGTTTTAACCCTTTTTTCAGACTCTGTTTTTCACTTGTACATGATGCTTTTAAAGGCCATATCCATTACCTTTTGAAAAGTAGCACCTGCATTTGACAAACCAAAAGGCATCTTTTGGTAATCCATGGTTCCCCACTTGGTTGTAAATGCAGTCTTATATTGATCTTCTTCATGAACCAGGATCTCATTATAGCTTGAATAGCCATCCAACAGTGAGAAGCACTCTGATCTAGAAACACATTGTATAATTTTCTCCATGGATGGCAATGGATGACGATCTTTTATGGATGCCCTATTAAGGTCCCTAAATTCAACACATTGTCTCAACTCCCCATTTATTTTCCTGAAAGGAACAAGGTTGGACACCCAACTTGTATGTTTTATGGGGTAAATGATGCCACTTTCTATCAATTTGAGGACTTCCTTGTGCATGAGTGGCTCAAGTTTAGGGTTGACAGGACTTTGCTTGTGTCTAATCGGCTTGGCATTTGGCTCTAATTCAATTATATGCTGAGAAAGTGCTGGATCAAAGCCTTTGAGTTCTTCATATTTCCAAGCAAAGATGTCACTAAATTCTTGAAACAATTGGGCATAAGCCTTCTTTTTTGAATCAGTATTAACCTTTCCAAACTTCAAACTTTTACCTGGCTCTAGCTCTAAGTCAACATAGTGTTCCTGTTGAACTACCAAGCTGGTTTTGTTCTTCTTTGTTTGGTCATCTTTGTTAAAGATAGATTCTAGGGTGACAAGACCTTTAGGCATCTTATTTTATTTAAGTTGTACCACTTGATAACCATAGTTTTGCCTCAATCTATCTTGATTATGCTCTAAAAAAACATCCTCTTTAAACAAAAACTACATAATTTACTCATCATTGTCAAATACTTACCAATTACCATTATTATCAGGGATGGAAGGCCTAACAATTACTTTGATATGTTTTTGATCCCTTTCCATTGAAATGCTATTAGGAATGTCATATTGAGATCCAACAGTAGCTAATCTATCTGCATTCTGATTTAATTTTCTAGGGATAGCAACAATGTTGAAGGCATTGAAATCTTCAATTGTATCCCAAATTTGGTGCTTGTATGCTCTCATCATATCATTCTTGGTTTCACTTATACCTCTTACTTGGATGACCATTAGCTCACTATCACCATGCACCTTTAAGGCTTTGATCCTTCTCTTTCTAGCCCACTCCAATCTATTCACTAGGCTTTCATATTCAACAGTGTTTCTATTGCAAGAAAAGCTAAATCTAAAAGTCATATAATACTTCTCCCCTTTGGAGAGACTAGAATAGCACCACCACCAAAGCCATGTCTACTTCTAGCACCATCAAAGAATAGCTCCCAAACTATATTGTTGTGATCTTCTAATTCAAAGTTTGGCTTGAAAATATTTGGCTCTATGGGCTCTTTATCTTGTATCAAATAGTTTCCCAAACCAGCATCCCAAATAACATTGGCTTGGGCCTTTGAAGCTCCTTCAGAATCCAATTCATCTAGATAGATATCTGGGATATCTTCTATCTTAGTGTTTGTTTCTCTGATGATTGGGAGGTCATTACTATCAAGTGCAAGACAACTTGCATTGTGTACATTGGACACATAAGGTTCTATATGATGCGCTACCAATGATTCAAACTTGATGGTAACCTTGGTTCCATACCTAGTATGGAAAAGAATGTGAGACCAGTTAGAAGAAATATATCCTCCTATCTTGGTCATGAATTCCCTTGACAGACATATGGAAAATAGAGAAGGGAGATCTATGATGTATATGTCAAGTAGGATAGATAAATTGGGACTTGCGTGTAAGATCAAGCTTTTATCCTTAGCTACACCTATTATGCTCACTGAGGAACCATCAAGCTGTGTCACCTTATTTTGGAAAAGTTCATATTTAAGTCCCAATTGGTCAGCTACTTTCTTGGGCATGACAGAACTAGTAGCCCCACTATCTACCATACAATTATGTACTAAATATTTTCCAATAATTAATGATACATAAAAGGGAGGTGGTTTTAGGTTCCTAACTTGAATGGCATCTGCCTTGGAGGTGCTACTTGGAATCTCCTTTTCTTGATCAATGTTGACCAACACTGGCTTAGCAACATCATCTGTGAGCTGCTGAGGAGTTGTCACTTCACCCATATCCTTCTTCAATATTTCAGGCTACCCTGGAATAGCCAAAGATTCCATCATAGTCATAGCGGAATTCATCTTCTTCATGTTGTATACAATGTTGAAGGGAGTTGTTGTGTGTACTCTTTGGTGTGCTTCACTATCATGGGCTCAACCTCCTTGGGAGATTGACTATCTTTGATTGGAGTGGTGGAAGAATTCCTTAGTATCATAGGAGCATATGGGTGTGATGTCTCTGAAAATGTAGTAGCCTTAGCTCCATCCTTTGTTCGCTCCATGTCTTGAGCTCTTCTCTTAGACTGAGTGTTGGCTGCAATTGGGGACTCACCATTTACTCCATTGAAATCATGTTGCTCCCAATTAAAGAGAGCGGTCTCATCAGGTTGTGTGTCTTATTGAGGAACTGATCCACTAGAAGAGGCTTCTAATTTTGTGTGTGAAGCACTCTATACCATTAGTTCTTGGTTCATCCACCCATTTTAGCATGTAGCCTAATTGTGGGGTTGAGTTCAAGGAAAACACCATTCATTGTCTAAGACCAGATTGTTCTGACTAGGAACTATATCTCTAGTTGGATTTGCAGAGTTAAGAAGCATGTGATTATAAAGTTGGAATGGCCTCTGATTGAATTTCTTCCTTTTACCTTGGTAATTCCCTTGATATGGTAGTTTATTCTGCTGATAAGATTGTCCCTGATTTTGATATTTTTGGTTGGGAGCTTGATTTTGTGGCTGAAAGGGTGGTCTATTCCCTTGGTTCTTCTTCTTTAAGTTGGTCAACTCTTTGGTTAGATTCTGTAACAATTTTATCATTTCTTTTTGACTACTTTGTAACAAGTTATTTGTTTCTTTTTGATCACTTTTCATCATTTGCAGTTCTTGGGAAAAATTGGTTTTGGGTTCTTTATAGCTAGAACTAGCTTGAGGTGCTACTATAGTGTGTATGGGAGTGCATGGAGGGATGCTCAAAGGCATGTTTGGTTGGATGCTAGGAAAAATAGGCATAGGTGGCCTTGGGGCTATCATACCTACTTGAATCAAATAATTCTCAGCTCTGATTTTTATATCAAAAGCCTAAGGTAGTGAGGTTCCTCCCATAGATTGAATCATGACAGAGATGCTGCTATTTAGAATTTTCAAGAAATATAGGAAGGCATGGTTAGCTGAAGGCCTTACTAAAATAGGAATCATATTCCATGTCTTGAGGAACCTATTATTAAATTTTGTCATTTGTTCTTGAGGATCCCTCTTTATGGATGTGAGTTGCTCAACCAGAGATAAATAATCTAATTTATCCTCAAAATATTTGCTTAATTATTCTCCTAATCTGTCCCATGAATCAATGGAACCAACAGTTAAGGTTCTAAACCATTATAAGGCCTTACCTTTGAAAGAGGATAATAGTAGCTTGGTAGCCACGTCTTCTTCAGTGATATGATGCACAATGTAAATGGTAGCCAAATCTCTTATGTGCTCACAAGTCGTTTGTCCTTCACCTGTGAAATTAGGTAGACTTTGAAGTGATGCTAAGGGAACATCATGATGTTGAGAAAAGCTTAAAGGACTCCCTTTATTGAAGGGTACAAAGGAAACTATCTATCCATTGTAGGAATTATGCCTTTCTAAACAACAACTATATGAGTTGTATTTTAATTGAAGAGTGGAGCTGAATCTTCTCGTAGCTCTCTAGTTAGAGATCTTCCTTTATTCTTGGATGGAAAAGCAAAGGTCTTGATTTTGAGGTAGGTGGTGTATATTTTACCCTCCTTGCATAGGGATGTTCTTTGAGATGATCTACAGTAATTTATTGTTAGAGGCAGTTGTATGAACTCAGAAGGCTTTGAGCTCCTTGTTTCTATCTTTCTCATATACTTTGAGCAAGACTGGATCTTGTTCTTCAAACCAATGGAGCCACCAGATATGCTCTAAAGAGAACCTCTTTAGGTTAATACTATGCAATCAGCATATCAAAGATAGCATATTCTTGCAAATGAACTTCTTTGGAGTCCCACCGAGCATGCCAGAATTATTATACACTAAATTTTGCACCCCGCCAAGCGCTTGAGCCTAGAAATCTAGTATAACATGGGAATCACTTCTAGGTTGTGGGACCTTTGCTAACTAAATTGAAGCCTTGGTTTTCTAGGTTGGTTCCTCTTGGATAATCACCTAATCTACTCTTGAACATGAAAGTAAACTTGGAAGGAAAAGGGATTAGAAGGAATGCTTTGAAAAGAAATGACTAAAAAGAAAATTATCCTACTAGGTGATACACCAAAGGTAACATGAATCATAACACAGTGACCAAAATAGCATGAAGATTCTTAGATCTAATAGAACACAATCTCTCTGAATAGGCTTGCATAAGTATTTCACAGAGAGGTCTAAAATGGAAAGAGGTTATTCAAGGAAAGGAAATATTTCCCAAACAATAACTTTCCCAATGAAATAGACATTGACTGTGACCTGCAAGCAGACATTCACTCTAGCAAAAAGGCACAGGAGTGAGACAAAATAACCAACGATGAAAAAATCCATAAGATTATCTAGATCAAATCATACATAGTAGTGCATAATGATGCTGAAAGAAAGAAAGGCTCAGAAACTCCAAGATTTCTCTAACATAAGACACTATATTATATTCAGTAAGAGAAGTATAGACAAGGAAAATCTTGAGGGTAGAGAAAATGGCACAGAAATCTCATACAGAATCTTGAATTCAATGAGAAGTTCCAACAAAGAAAACTTGAGGGAAGAGAAAATACCACAGAAAGCTTTCCTCTGCTTAAAAGATACTTCCTAGACAAGAAAAATCTACTTCTTCTAAGCTCTAAAAGCTTCTAAAACTACTTATATACATGCTCCTCTAGCACACAGGCTCAGGATTCAATCCACTGATCAGAATTAGGGTTGTTTTTTTTATCAGTTAGAATTAGGGTTTATTAGATATTACATTTAAACAATGTCAAACCCTAAGAATGTCAAATCTTCTCATCAATGCATTCTAGAAATATCTCAAAAGATCAGATCTGGCCATGAATGTACCTTTCCCATTGTCATAAATTTGATCAGAGAAGTCATCTTGACCCATATCTCTATCTGTATATTGAAAAACCATGCCACTGCCACAGAGCTCTGAGAATCAGATTTGAATTTTTGAATTTTTGAATATAACGGTCACAGGTGGTGCAGGTACTTGTTTCAATGGTTTAGAAAACTCTTGATCTCCTATTTAAAACATATCCATTGATCTTTATCTCTGATTCATGACACATTAGCCTTAACTCATGTTTTAACTCACCTCTAACCCTGGTGTATGGAATCCTTTGCGTCACTGAACATTTTGACTAACTCTAAGTTTATAACGAGGTTTCACGACCACCATAGGATCAAATATAAGATCTATGATCTGTGCTTAATCTCCAAACCATAGAAGAATATTATGTTTCCTTGTGACACTAAGCGACCACTGCGAGATCAAAACATGATCAACAGTGCAAATCAGATCATTTGCAAACTCTGGTCTTTCCTTTACTTAACCTTTCTTGACCATGGGTTCATTCAGAGACTCAGTGACTAAAGAGTCTCACAATATCTAATCATTTGGCTTAATCATGGTTCTATCATGAGACTTAACGACAACCATAAGATTATATTTGCATCGATGGCCCATGTGAAATCTCAAAAGAAAATACTTAACCCTAATCTTATTTAGCGATCACGTGACTTAACACAATACAAAGTAGACTTAAACTCCCAATTTTACCATGAGTTGTGAGATAAACTGAGTCTTGAAGTCGCTGAATAAAAACTTAACCACAGAGTTTATCTTGATATTTCATACCATCCATACAATCTGATTCTAAACTTAAACCGATCCATAGCCTGTGTTAAATCTCCCAAACACTTAAGCATATTCCCTTTTGGTGTGAGATCACACAATAGCCACAAGATTGAAAACTTGATCTATGGCCCACGTGAGATCTCGATGACCTAAGAGGATATTCCTTTCCCTTCAAATATTATGCAATAGAAGGAAATCAAAGTTGCAAAGTAATATTGAATATTATTTTCCCTTTGCGCGACTAAGAGATAAAAAAAATATGATAATGTACATGTGACTAATAGGAAACTTAAGTCACTCAGAAAATGTAATGAAGAATTAGAATATAACATCAAAAACTATGGTTTATCATGAAATACTTAGGTTTTTTGCACTTAGGTCTTTTTCCATGAATAAGGGTAAACTAGAGATCTGTCAAAGAGTAGAGAACAAGATCAAGACCTTAGAAAACATGTAGAATCTTACAAGCTGGGCTCTACCCTCATGGGAGCCACATTTTCCTCCAGTTGTAGCCAAAATTCACATAAGATGAGAAATTTGGGTAATAGTACTGATATATCATTATAGTCCGCTTGCATCATCATGATTGATCTTCTGATAATGTGTAGGCTGATACAGCCTCCAAGTCAGATTAGTGACTAGTAGACAAGGGTTAGACCCCTAGTCTCTTCCTCAGGTACTCAAATGTATCTTTTGGCAGTGGCTTTGTGAATATGTCTGCTAATTATTCTTTGGATTTTACATATTCCAATATCACTTCTTTTTTCTCTTGTACTTGTTCCCTTAAGTAATGATACTTGATAGCTATATGATTTGTCTTAGCATGCATCACAAGGTTCTTTGAAATATTGATAGCACTTGTATTATCACAATAGATATTACTGGTTCAAGAATTTATATATTCATACCTTTCAGTAATTGCTTGATCCATGCAATGTTAGAGCAATTTACAGCATCAGCCACATATTCTTCTTCTACAGTTGATTGAGATATGCATCCTTGCTTTTTACTTATCCATGTGACAGTTTTGTCACCCATAAAGAATGCTCCTCCTGTTGTGCTCTTTCTATCATCTATGTTTCCAACCCAATCAGCATCTGTATAGACTTGCAGCTCAAATTTGCCTTCTTTATTATACCACAGACCATAGTCTTTGATATTCTTTAGATATCTAAGAATTATTTTAACAACAGGCATGTGTGATTCCTTGGGATTAGTAGAGAATCTTGCAACTATACCAACTGCATGTGCTATATCTAGTCTAGTATGTACAACATACATTAGTTTGTCAATCATAGATCTATATAAGGTATGATTTACCTTGGTTGTCTTATCTTCCTTTGTCAATTTGCATTTGATTGCCATAGGTGTTCCAACTAGTTTGGATTCCTCCATTTTGAATATCTTTATAACTTCTTTGATGTATTTGGATTGTGTGATGTAGATTCTTTCATCGTATTGTAGAATATGTAGACCAAGAAAGAATTTGATCTCTCCAAACATTGACTTCTCAAACTCTTTTCTCATTTCATCAACAAATGATTTTCATAGCATATCATTACCTCCAACTATGATATCATCAACAAATATTTTAGCAATCAATATCTTATCATCAGTATCTCCTTTCAAATATAGATTATTGTTATCACTTATTTTTATAAATCCAATACTAATGAGATAAGAGTGAAGTCTTTCATATCATGCTCTCGGTGCTTGTTTCAATCCATACAAGGATTTGTGTAGTCTATAAACCATGTTCCTCTTGTTAGGATCAACAAACCCTTCAGGTTGTTCAATGTATACCTCTTCTTCTAGTATTCTATTCAGAAATGCAGATTTAACATCCATTTGGTATACTTTGAATCCTTTGAAAGCAGCATAAGAAAGAAGAATTCTTACTCCTTCTAGTCTAGCAATGGGTGAAAAGTTTTCTCCATAGTCAATACCTTCTTCTTGTGCATACTCTTTGCATACCAATCTTTCTTTGTTCCTTATGACTTCTCCATTCTCATTCAGTTTGTTTCTGAAAATCCATTTGGTACCAATGACATATTTGTCACTCGGTCTAGGTACTAATATCCATGTTTTTTTCTTCTCAATCTACTCAATCTCTTCATTCATTGCACTAACCCATTCTTGATTCTCAAGTGCAGTATTAACAGATTTAGGCTCAAAATCACAAATTAAACATCTAGTGTTCAGTGACTTACTTCTTGTTCTCATTCCAGCTCTTTTGTCTCCTATGATCTGGTCCTATGGATGGTGTCTTATGACATACTTGGAAAGTATAGGTTCAGATGTTTTTTCATCATTGTGATCATCATCTTGACCTTCATTTTGATCTTCAGCACTCGGTTCATCATTGTGAGCATTTTCCTGATTTTTGGTGTGTGCAGCCTATTGCGCATTGTTTTGTCACTCAGTAGTGATACACTGTTGCTCGGGTAGAGTGTCAGGTTCTTCACTATAGACAAATCTATTGTAATCTTTTGGTTCCTTTCTACTTTCCTCATCATTTTTCTCAGCAAATTCATCCACTTTAACATTTGCACTTTCAATGATTTTGTTCGAGGATTTTTAAAACATTTATAAGCTTTCCTTTTGGTAGAATATCCTAGAAATATTCCTTCATTACTTTTGGAGTCAATCTTTCCATTTCTATCATCTTTCAACATATAACATTGAATTCCAATAATTCTAAAGTAACTTACATTAGGTGTGTATCCATACTCGGTTTAATGTATAGACAGTAGTACTTACAGCTTCTCTACAGAATGTTTGTATGTCGCCTTTTTCAATCATCAATGTTCTGGCATAATCAAAAATTGATCTATTTCTCCTTTTAGCAATCTCATTTTTGTTGTGGTGTTCTCGGTGCAGAAACATGTCTTTTAATTCCATGCTCATTACAAAATTTAGTGAATACATCATAAATAAATTCTCCTCCTCTATCTGATCTTAGACATTTTAGTTCTTTTCCACTTTTCTTTTCAACTATAGATTTATACCTTTTGAACATCTTAAATGCTTATGATTTCTCTTTTAAGAACATGCAGTCATCATCCTAGAATAGTCATCAACAAATAGAATGAATTATCTATCACCATAATAGATCTTTGTTCTCATTGGTCCACATAAGTCAGTATGGACTAACTCTAGAGTAGCATTAGATTTCTAGGTTCTTCTCTTGAAACTAGACTTTGTCATTTTACCTTTTTGACAATTCTTGGACATGACATGGTCGTGTTTTGACATGCTTGATAAGCCTCTTACTTTTCTTTTCTTGCTTATCCTAACCATGTCAAAATTCACATGACATAACCTTTTATGACACAACCAAATGTCTTCATTTCTAGCCAATAAAAAATTGGTCTTAATATCATCAAGATACAATAGGTTACCTTTATTTTGTTCACCATTACCGATCAACCTACCTGATTCATTATAGATCTTTGCCTTTTTATTCTCAAAGGCAACTTGGTGACCTGTGTTATTCAGCTGTGAAACAGTTAATAGATTATAGTTAAGTCCTTCCACCCAATATGCATTTTCACATCAGACCAAATTATTCAACATGATTGTTCCTTTACCTTCAACTGGACAAGGTGAGTCATTACCCATCCTAACTGATCCACCATTATAATATTCAAAAGTTTAAAACTTTTCCTTATCTCCAGTCATGTGGTGAGTACAGCCACTATTAATAATACAGACATCATTTTTACTAACCTTAAAAATGAGTGTAGTTTCAACATACCTTTCTTCTTTGTTTGAATCATCCTTCATAGCAACAAATACTAGCTGAATATCTTCAGCATATTCGGTGTCAGTATTTGTAGATTTGTTCTCAACTAGGTAACAAGCCTTCTTGCCTTTGTCCTTGTAGTATTAGTTATCTCTTCTGTCAGAGTGTCGGTTGCTTCTGTAGTCTCAGTCATCACTTCTGTCAAACTTATTTTCATAAGATCATTGTTTCTGTCATCTTTTCTCTTGTTAGTGCATCTAGCAACAAAGTGTCCAATTTCTTTGCAATTAAAACATACCAATGGT
This sequence comes from Thuja plicata, assembly GCA_018584345.1. Taxonomy (NCBI): domain Eukaryota; kingdom Viridiplantae; phylum Streptophyta; class Pinopsida; order Cupressales; family Cupressaceae; genus Thuja; species Thuja plicata. The sequence continues at coordinate 677,451 of MU227546.1, forward strand.
AATTTTCCTTTGTAGCTAACTTTTCCTCTTTGCAATCTTCTAGCCATTAGTGCTTCAATTTCATCAAGTTCTTGTTCATCACTATCATTTCTCATAGTGTGTTTATGACTTGATTTACTTATTTTCATAGAAGATTTGAATTCAGACTCAAGAGTTGGTAAGACATTATTGTCAAAGTTATTCATCTCAAATGAAATAAGTCTACCAATAAAACTATCAAGAGTAACATTGTTATTTGCTACTACTCTCATTTTTTGAATTGCAGATACTCTAATAGTATAAACAAGCAGTAATGTTCTCAAAATTTTACATACCACTCTTTCTTCTTCAAGTACACCTCCTACTCTTTGGATAGCATTAACAACCTCTTTGATTCTGCTACTGTACTGAGTGATGTTTTCTCCTTCTTTCATTCTTAGGTCATCAAACTTTCCTCTTAGGCTTTCAGCTTTAGCTATCAGCACATTTTTATCTCCTCCATGTACTAGCTTGAGTTTTTCCCACATTTTCTTTGCAGTGGTGCATGATTTGACATCTTCAAATTCAGCATCGGATAGTGAAGAAGCAAGTTCTATCATCATAAAGTTGTGTTCATGTTTCTCTCTCATTTGATCAATTGTCTGAGGTCTAGTAGGTAAACAAAAAATTAGTATCCAAGTATTGTGTGACATCATTTCCAATACCTAATAGCTGGAGTCTAATCCTTCTTTTCCATGATGTAAAGTTTTCCTTGCTCAAGTTAGGCACATCCCTTTTACTCATCTTTTTATCTTTAGCTTGAGTCTTTAAACTCTCTTCCAAGAACACTAGCTTTGAACCAATTGTTAGAATAACTGAGAGGGGGGTGAATAAGTGGCCTCAAAAATTAATCCAATAATCCAACCAAAAATAATATCACAAATATAATATGTTCACTTATCTTTCAGTCCTACAAGATGTATGCATTTAAGTAATCTTATCAAATATATATTGCTCGGTGAATATGTTTTTAATCCTTTTCTTAACATTTACCTAATAGCAGTAAATAAACTTAGTGTTTACCGACCAATCATGTTTTAGTAATGTGTAAAGAAAAACATCAAAGTAATGAACCATATACACATTTGACACATGGATTTTTAACTGGAAACCTTGTTAAGGGAAAAACCACTTGGGACCGGTAACCCAAAATTTTCACTCTTCTGAAGTGACCTCGGTGAAGAGCAAACCCTGTTAAAGGTTACAAACACACTGTTAAGTGAGACCTTGTTAGAGGATTTAAAACCATTGGTTAGGATTTTGACCTTAGGCATTCACTATGTTGTCAACAAGAAAAAATAATTTTGATACTCTTGACTATCACAATACATTAAGGACTGTTAAATCCCAATCGGTTAAGAGATTTTATGAATCAATGGTTAAACTAAACCAGTAAATGATATGTTCATTAATACAACTTTAACTTGCAGACTTTTAGATCTATTTTAAGTCCATAATACCTCTCTGATCAATTTTCTCTTTAATTCCTTTGCTCCCCTCTTTCTTCTTTCTGCTTGGTGAATGTTGTTTCTCAGTGTCTGCAGAATTCTTGGCTCTATTCTTCAGCTTGTATGATTAGATATGCATGAAGACTTCTATCTTCACCAGAATTATATTCAACATCCCTCTTTTTATAATGAATTACTTGTCTCTTTATATAGACATGATTTCGCCATTTACTTTCCTTGTCTTTCTTGTTCTTGATGTAGATAGCTTCTTGATCTGCAAATCTCGCCATGCATTGCTTTAATCTTTAAATCTTTGCTTTAGTTTTATTTCATATATTTCTCCTTGACAACTGTGAATAAAACTAGCTTTAAATATTTAGTTCAATTGGTCGATGGAAATAAAGCAATCAATCAGTTAACTCTAATTATATCTCCTTCCAGCTAAGTGTTTTGTCATTTCCTAACTCCAGTTTTGATCGGTGATAAACTCTTAGTTTTCTTGGTCATTGACTTCAGTTGTCCTCAGGCATCAACACTGTCCATCGGTGTTGTCTGTCTGTCTGTCAACACTATGAACTACTTGGGGTTCACTTCAGTTATTCTCGGTGTTGCAATGCTCGGTATACACTATGACTGCTCGGGGTTCTCTATCTGTTGGCATGCACTGTCTGTCGATGTTTACTATAACTTGGTGTACATTGGGTTTTTATGTTTACCCATATTATAAACTTTATCTCTTTGGCTTCTTGAAGTATATGACAATATGTATATGACCAATCAGATTATATCAAGTTGACATCAATGACAATACAATACATTAACTAATTTAATGTCTTTCATTTACTTTCTGCATCTCAGTGATCATCAACTTGTCATTTTCAAACATTTAATCAGTTATAGTTCATCACTCAATAGATGATGGGAGGTCATAGAACTGGTGAACATTGACACAAATCCTAGCATAGACTAGTCTAGATCTATTCATTTTCATAGGGTCAATAGTGAGAAGCTCACCAAAGGATGAAACAAGGCCTTTAAGGACATCCTCATTCCAATACTCTAGTGGGAACCGGTAAAATCTAACCCAAACTAGAGAAGAGGCAGAAAAGGAATCATTAAGATCCATCTTTGCTCCCCATTTTTGTAGGGAAAGAGTACATTTTCTAAACATCCAGGGGCCACCATACAACACATACTCCATGTCTTCATAATTGGAAAACTCAAAAGAAAATATCCCTTTGGTCAAGGCGGCAATGTCTACCTGCCCTTTCAGTTTCCAATTGCCTAGGCCCAACAAAATTTCCCACCAGTTTAAAACCCATCATAGATAAGGAATGGTCTATCAGAGGGTCTAGAAAAAATATGGAGAACTCACCTTTATGTGGATTAGATCGGTTTTTTACTTTAGGAAAAAACTAATTTTCTAGATGGTCTGACCCCAAACAATGAAGATACTGTTTTGGGGGGCCATCAAATTCAAAGGCTTTGAGACTCGACATGAGGTAATGGGGAAAATTACCCCGCTTTCCTCCTGGCTCGATGAGGAAAACACCATCCTGTGGGTTCCCATTAGATTTGTTTCCATCCAAATCATCCGTTGACTTCAAACCATCACTGTCAGCAAAAGCCAACGCAATTTTCTATAGAGGCACGGCTGCAGTGGAAGCTGGAAATCTGTCTTAACCACACATCCCCCCCGACATTATTTCCCTAACTAATAATGTATAAGGTTACATTTTAAAAGAGTTGGGATTGATTTAATTTTGTGTCCTTTTTATTTTTTTGGATTAAAAGAATGACAAAAATTTGATAATTTACTAGGTTTAGTTTCTTATATTATTTCATTAGGGCTAAGGTCAGGGTTCAATTTTTTCTAGTGTTGAAATACTCCTGGTGTTAGGGTTCAATTTTATTTATTATTAAGGTTAGGGTAAATTTTGGTTTAGATTTAGTGTTTAATTTGGTTTAATGTTCATTAAGTTTTATGATTAAGGTTCAAATTGCTTTAGGATTTTGATTACGATTCAATTTGGTTTAGGTTTCAAATTTATTTATGTTTATGATTGGGGAACTAATTTTCAAGTTATTATTTATTAGGGGTAGGGTTTACTTTGGCTTGGGTTTTGGAATCACCTTTGTCTACTATCAAGTTTAAGATTCAATTTGGTCTATTTTTAGTTTTAGGATAACTATTTTTGTTTAAAGATTATAATTACTTCAGGTTCAAAGTTAAGGTTGGTATTTATTTAAGCATGTGGGGTGAGGTTTGGGTTTAATAATGTTTAAGTTACATTTTTTAAAGGTTTGGGATTTAATAGTATTCTATGCCCTTTTGATTTTTTGGATTAAAGAATGATGAATATTTGATAATTAATGCTAGGTTTAGTTTCTTATATTGTTTCATTAGGTATAGGGTTAGGGTTCAATTTTGTCAAGTGTTCAAACACTCCTAGTGTTAGGGTTAAATTTTCTTTATTGTTAAGGTTAGGGTAAAATTTATTTTATAGTTAGTGTTTAATTTGGTTTGGTGTTCATTTATGTTTATGATTAGGGTTCAACTTGCTTTAGGGTTGTGATTATGATTCAATTTGGTTTAGGTTTAAAAACATTATTGTTAGGGAACTAAGTTTCAAGTTATTGTGTGTTAGGGGTAGGATTTAATTTGGCTTGGGGTTTGGATTCATCTTTGTATACTATCGGATTTAAGGTTCAATTTGGTCTATTTTTAGTTTTGGGATAACTATTTTTGTTTAAAGACTATAATTACATCAGGTTCAAAGTTAAGGTTGGTATTTATTTAAGCTTATGGAGTGAGGTTTGGGTTTAATAATGTCTAAGGTTGCATTTTAAAAGGGTTGGGATTTGATTTGATTTTATGTCCTTTTGATTTGTTTGGATGAAAATAAAAATGCAAGTTTGATAATTAATGCTAGGTTTAGTTTCTTATATTATTTCATTAGGTCTAGGGTCAGGGTTCAATTTTTTCTAGCGTTCAAATACTCCTAGTGTTAGGGTTCAATTTTCTTTATTGTTAAGGTTAGGGTAAATTTTGGTTTAGAGTTAGTGTTTAATTTTGTTTAATATTAATTTAGTTTTATGATTAAGGTTAAACTTTCTTTAGGCCCCATTTGGTTGCACGAATTGACTTGGAATTGGCATAAACTAATTCTAAATTTTTAAAATCCTCAGTTTGGCAATGCAAAATAAAATTGGAAGAGGGAGATGTATATGCTCATTTTGACCCAAAATCAGCATACACATCTTCCACTTGAAAAGGTGGAATTGGAATTTGAGGGCCAATTTCCCATTTTTCAATCCCCATTTTGAAACCATTTTGGGTCTGTTGGTGCTCGAAACTACAGATTGGGATTCCTATGGGTTTGCCTACCCAATGCTGGGAAAACCAACTGCTTCGGCCAACTAACAGGTATAGCCTTAGGGAAAGGGCTACTACCTCTGCAATTCAAGCTCTGCAGGACCTAGGCTGGTGGGCCTTTTCCTTGAACTTTGTCTTCAAGCTCCAAGGTGTTTTATAGCAGATAACAAGATCCTCCAACTTCTAATCCCTTCAAAGTTTGGAAAAAGAGAACTTGAAAATTATTTAGAACTGATAACAATGGATCATAAATATGAAACTGTAATAGATTATTGAATTTTTGATTGAATATATAAATGAATTTGATAGATATATCTTCATAGAAATACACACCGACACCAAGTAACCAGGATCCAATATGCAATAACAGACTAGTGCCTTGCTTCCTTTTGGGAAATAGAGTCAAAATCATCCAATCTTAATGTTCAACCTTAGAGACTAATTCACAAGG
>MU227546.1:690990-735030 GCA_018584345.1 Thuja plicata
CTGCAATTCAGGCTCTGCAGGACCTAGGCTGGTGGGCCTTTTCCTTGAACTTTGTCTTCAAGCTCCAAGGTGTTTTATAGCAGATAACAAGATCCTCCAACTTCTAATCCCTTCAAAGTTTGGCAAACGAGAACTTGAAAATTATTTAGAACTGATAACAATGGATCATAAATATGAAACTGTAATAGATTATTGAATTTTTTATTAAATATATAAATGAATTCGATAGATAGATCTTCACAGCAATACACATCGTCACCAAGTAACCAGGATCCAATATGCAATAACAGACTAGTGCCTTGCTTCCTTTTGGGAAATAGAGTCAAACTCATCCAATCTTATTGTTCAACCTTAGAGACTAATTCACAAGGAATCAATCACCTCAAATGATCAATATAATGAATATACAACTTAGGAAAAACTCAAAGCTATCTTAGAGTTCTCTCAAATGACAGACCTATTGATTTATGCATCAATCAAAAGGATTTAACCATGCAAGATGAGCGAATAAACTGAAAATAATTGCAGAGAATCTGACCAAGGAGAATATACATTAAACAATCATACTGAGGAAGATCTAATTGGTTTATCTAAGGGACTGATTGCAAATGATAAATATCTATTTCCAATAAGAGAATAGGTCTACTCATATATTGATATCAGAAAATAATTACAAATAGTTCAGGTTGTAGTGCTGATCAGAAACTCTCTTTTATTCTAATGGTGGTGGAACAACCCCTAGAAGAACCTCTTTTTACATCAACCTTGATACCCTTTTATAATACATTGTTTGAAAAGGTGAAAACAAGTGAAGGGTTGATGCAACGGTTCATAATCCAATCCTAATCCTAAGACCAGCAACTAAACCGTTAAACATTACAAATAAGAATGAATTAATCATTCATAAACAATAGATTATAATCTGGAATGATAATTGCATTATCGCTACAAAGAAAAACTTCCGCATGAATATGATTGAAAATACATAGGTCTTTATATCTTCATGCTTCATATCCCGGTCGACCAGTCTTCTTGACATTTTATGGTTTTTATCCATGTGGAGTCATCTCATTGAGTGTCGATCACTGATCAGACACGACCGCATATATATTATTCACCACCTTTCAAAAAATGATATCGATATGTTAAATATTTCAAATAAAATCTTAAGTTGACATATATATATTAATCTTTTATCACTATGTCATAAAATAAAACAACATTTAAAAAACATTATATTTTAACTCCCTGCGAAGTCGTCAAAGCTTTTTTCCTTTTGACCGATCCAGACACGTGTCATCCAATCGCACACTCGAAGAAAATAAGAGTTGAGCATCTTTTCATTGTGAGTGAACTTCGATCGTAGATCAGACGCGAACTGCACCATAGATCTTCATAATCCATCGCTTAATCTTTTAGTGGGGCCAGGACACATGTCACTCAGTCGCGCACTCGCAGTACTTTATCTTTTTATGTTTGAGGATGCGCGAGTGAGCGACAACTTTAAAACCACTGCTTGAGCTTCCAACTTGTTGCACATTCGCACATCTTTTCTAACTCGATCTACTTTCTTCACAAGTGAGCAACGAGCTCATTTTCTCATCAGTCGCGGACTCGTGACACTTTTCACGTTTGATGAAAAACTTGAGTGAGTGAGCGATGAGCTCATTCTCGCTTCAGTCATGGGTTCGCACACTAAATGGCTCATTTTGGAAAACACATCGCGTGTGAGTGATGAGCTCGATTCCATTTAATTGCACACTCACGGATCTTAAAAGGTTAAATGATTAATCCACCGCGAGTGAGCGACAACTTAAGTAATTTCTCGTGCTTCCAGCTCATCACACACTAAAATGCTTCCAATGTAAACGCATCGCGAATGAGTGATTAGTATGCTAATGAGCTCGTCGCACACTCGCCGACTGAATTGTTTAGCCATTCAAATTTTATCCTTAAAATTGTGCAACACCAGGGTCCGCGTACAAACAAATTTAACATTTGGGGTCCGCGTGCAAACAAATTTCAAGGGAAGAGATTGTGTGAAAACACTGATCCACACCATTTCCTACTCACAACCATCATCCCATCTGCATTTGAATCTCATATATCTCTGAAAAGGAATTTATAACAAAGCACAACATAGTTGCATCATTGGAAGAACATCTCTACCCACATTTTAGCGTTATGTCACATTTTAACTAAAGTGAGACCAAGGAAGGTCTGAAAGGACTTAAAAACCTCCTCCACACCATGCACATATTACACACTCTGCTGGCCATTTCTTCCGCAAAAAGCATACATCATCAATCAACCCAAAAATACTTCTTACATAGTAACAAGTTCGCGTATCTAACAACTACAGATAGGGTTCAAGTGTTGATATGTTCCATGCTGACAATGCTGAAAATAAGTTTCTTCTTTCAATATCTTCTATGACCTACAATTTTCTATTTTATTCACATGTTGACGAGTGAGAGTGACTCTGAATTCACATTCTCAGAGTGAGAGTGACTCTGAAAAATTTGGAAGTTCCTCTAATCCTTCACAACCCTGTATAATCAGACTCTCTAGGTTAGGCAGAACAAAACTAGGGCTCATCCTTTTCAGCTTTGTACATAAGCACACTTATATCCTCTTGGCTGATTTTGTCAGGCTATCGATCTCGAACAATTGGTTGTGGGTTTCCTTTGTTGTTTGTTCTTGTATTCAAAAAATTTGTGGGCTATGGTTGTTGTTATGGTCGAGATGAATTATTAAAATCAAAAATATCAAAACAATTCAAAAATTTTAAAAAAAACCCATACTCAAATTCCATTCCAGTTTCAAAATGTGGAACCAAACAGAGGAAATGCATCTTATCGCTCATATTCCGGGTCAACCAAATGGTCCAAACTATATTCTGAAAATGAAAAATTGGAATATCAAATCCATGATTTTACCATTTCCATCATTTGATCAAATTCAACATTTTATAATTCTTGCTACCAAACAAGGCCTAGGGTTTTGATTATGATTCAATTTGGTTTAGGTTTAAAATATATTTTGGTTTATTTTTAGGGAACTAAGTTTCAAGTTATTGTTTGTTAGGGGTAGGGTTTAATTTGGCTTGTTTTTTGGATTCGGCTTTGTCTACTATCAAGTTTAAGATTCAATTTGGTTTATTTTTAGTATTAGGATACCTATTTTTGTTTAAATATTATAATTACATCAGGTTCAAAGTTAAAGTTGGTATTTATTTAAGCTTTTGGATTGAGGTTTGGGTTTAATAATGTTAAGCTTATGTTTTAAAATGGTTGGGATTTAATTTGATTCTATTTCCTTTTGATTTGTTTGGATTAAAAGAACCACGCAGATTTAATAATTAATGCTAGGTTTAGTTTCTTATATGATTTTATTAGGTCTAGGGTCGGGATTCAATTTTTTCTAGTGTTCAAATAATCCTAGTGTTAGGGTTAAATTTTCTTTATTGTTAAGGTTAGGGTAAAATTTGGTTTACAGTTAGTGTTTAATTTTGTTTGGTGTTCATTTAGTTTTATGATTAGGGTTCAACTTGCTTTAGGGTTTTGATTATGATTCAATTTAGTTTAGGTTTATATTTTATTTTTGTTTATTGTTAGGGAACTAAGTTTCAAGTTATTATGTGTTATGGGTAGGGTTTAATTTGGATTGGGGTTTGGATTCAGCTTTATCTACTATCAGGTTTAAGATTCAATTTGGTCTATTTTAGTTTTAGGATAACAATTTTTGTTTAAATATTATAATTACATCAGCTTCAAATTTAAGGTTGGTATTTATTTATTTATTATAACTGCTACAATATAGATTTGAAATCCTTCCACCGAGCTTAATAAAATTTTGTCACTTTGTGCTCTTATTCTCAATGCATTCACAATTAAAGTCACAAAATTGACACATTAGATGCCACATCAGACGATACGGCATGTTGAAACATTTGAAATCCCCCATTGTGCCACCAATTAAACTTAGATAACTTTCATATGACTTGCCACCCACGTCACTTCTCGATGACGCACTGAAGGAGAAATGAACTCCTACTGTGCCATCGTGTGGCACCTCTCAATGAACTTCTGCATATAGAGAAATCACTCACTAACATGCTAAGACCGAAGGAATCTCTCTATGTGCCACCGCGTGGACCCACCTTTCATCTGGCATGGCTCATGGTTTATTATGTGGGACCCATTTTTGTCGTGCAAGGAAGTGAGGATGTTACACATGCAACTCTAATGACTAATGGAGGCACTTGATGATCGCCATATGGAGCTGATGTGTATCTATTGAATTTGTGTGACCTAGGTGGAGATAAACAGCTGAGATTCAAATATTTAAAGGACTATCACACAAAAATTTATATGCAAGAGCCAAAATGCACAATACATATATTGCATGGCTAGTCGAGTTGATAGGTGAACCATGCGACAATAATTTTGAAATGATGGCAGAGTTAATTTTCAGATTGCAATGGAAAATTCTAGAGCTTTTTTAGTCAATGTTTTGAGGTACACAAACACAATTATAGAGCAAGTGTCTAATTTTATTGGGGATGAATTTCATGAACTTGTAATTTTTTTTCTCTCTATTCTCAAGAAAGCTTTTCAGTGTGGTTTTTATGGTTCCTGTTAATTTTTGAATTGGATTGAGGATAAAAGAGTCAATAGAGTGTATCTACATCTACTTCTAGTTCTAGTTCTACTAAAAAAGGGAAAAGTAGGGCTTATTGGAAATATTTTGTTGACTTGTTACCTGAGACTACCAACGCGCAATCCACAAATAAACATGAATGGAGTGATGATTGTTTTATCTGTAGGAATAAAATCACTAAAGCCTCAAGATGGGATTTGTTTAATTAATTTTTCAATAACAGAATTAAGGGACCTCCCATGTCAAATCCCTGGGATTTGAATTTTTCCAAGTTAATAGTGTCAGATGTATTTATTAATGTAGAGTTCCTTAGGGAATCATCCCATAGATATTGCATGTTAACCAACGTTATTACAAGGGCTGACCAGAGAACTCTAGTGAGAATTGACAGATCGAGTTTAACTGAAGCTTTTGGGATCACTGGTGCTAATTGTACCAAAATTTAATTTGAGAGAGAAAAGATGAATTATGAATCCCACATGTGGATATTTATAAAAATGGTGGTGCCTAGGTTCATGTCCAGGGTTGAGAGAAAGACTATCCCAATTCCTGATAATGTAATGGATGTTACTCCAAATAAGATTTGAAGGTTGTCATTAGTATCCAAGAACTCAAATGGATAGTCGGTAACAGAGTCACAAATAAGACCAGTCAATATGATCACCGAAGTGTATAGTTAACCGAGTGCATTGATCACGTATAGAGTTAACCAAGTGCAATGATTACCAAAAAGATAGACTTTAATAAGCAGTAGTATACACTGAGAAAAAAGTATGCACTGAGACACAATACATAGACAACACCGAGCACCGAGAGATAGTATTTAGCGAGCAGACCAGCGGTCACATAAAATTTTGTTATGTCACATCAATCTAGGTAACAACTTTATGCTGACTTGGATAACATTTTACAATGATCTAAGAGAACATTAATTATGGATTCACGGCATTAATTGTTTATATCTCCTATGTTTAGATGATCAAGGTAAATTTTGTACATTATTGATCTTAGGTCTTCTATGATATTGTAAAACCCTAGTTAGGTCATAAGGTTTAATATATAATGTAAAGATGTCCTTGTGTAATATATTTTGATCAAGTAAAGATCAAGTAGATGCCATACTGTGGACATCAAATATCAGTCAAGATTTTTAGGAAAAGGACCTCATTGCAGTAATCAATTTTTAGAACAGAGGCAAGGCTACCGAGCATAACAGAGTAGAATGTATTATCATTCACAGTAAGGTGATACATTATACATGCACTTAAAGGATCTATATCCATAATATTGAGATTGTATTTGTTCAGATCAAAATTTTGTCACTCACTAACAATTTTAATAGACACTAAAATCTCCTAGCAGAGTAGACTTAACCATCTTTGTATAAATCTCTTAACAGAGTGCACACATACTTTGTGTTGCTAAATCCTCACATGAGGTAGATCTAATTGATCTCATTGTTACTCCTAACAGGGTAAGATCATTAGAAGTGATCAATCTTTGTAAAGATTTAACAGGCTACTTTATTTACTACAGTAGTGAAGTTTTGTAGGTCTCATCCCCACCGCATTTTTTACCTTCTAACAGGTGTTTTCTGCGATACCAAAATACTAGTGTCATGAGTACTTATTTTCATGTATGTGTATTGTTTACTTTACATGCATTTACATTTCAGTAGTGAAATTATATGTTTGGTGAAATTTATCTACTCAGTCGGGTATATCAGAACATTTGGTTACAAATATTTGATTGAAAGTTTTTAAGGGGACTGATTTACCCCTCCCCTCTCAGTACACACCTTTCTATTATCCCAACAATAGATCCTTTTCCCCTTAAATATTTTGAACATTATTTTGTGTACACAGTTCAGGGGTATTGCAAGGTTCTGGGACTTGATGGGGAGTATAAGGTTCCAATTGATATAATGTGCATGACAATGAAAATCCATAACCCCAAATCTAATACAGACTATAAATTTGTAGCATACTTGGTGAATGTTTAATATGAAGGCCTAGTTTCTATCCAATAGAGCCCGATAATGATTGATTTCAAACATTATTGTTTATTTTGTCATTTTATTTTATATTTCAATGGTGATAATATAGATAAAAGGTTGTACTTGGAGAAGCTTTCCCCATCTAGAGAGAGGATGCTTGTGTATTGTTGGACAAGAATTTGGGATATGAGCCTCCCGGCCCCTGATTTTCTATATTTTCATAATTGGATTGTTGCCCCCATCATGAACCTCTTAGGGAGGGATATAAGTAGGCTAATTCGTCATGTGAGGAATTTGTTAAGGCCAACTCAAGAGGTTTTTTATAGGCCCTTTGATCACAACTGGGGTAATTTTTATTTCTTTAATGACTTCATTATGTTCAGAGTTTATGGTTTCCCGCAGCCTCCTCATATATTGTCATTTTTTGTACCTCAAAGATTTATTGTTATTGAGTTTTTATAAAAATTATTGTTAGTTGAGAGGGACTACTTGCATAATAAGAGAAGGGGTAATCTTGTGCCCAGGTTGATTAAATTTTTAGAATTATCCATTAGCAAGCAGGTAGTTAAATATCTCAACACCTTCTTAAAGCAATTCAAGTTGGAGACTACTCCTCGCAGGTTCTACAATGCAGAGGATTTTATCAGGGGGGAATTTACGTAGATGATACCTTGGAGAAATATTCCCCCTAATGAGCCTTTGGATGATGAAGATGTAGTGAGAAATTTTTTCTTCAAGAAGGATGTTCTAGAAATCAGGGGAAAATGGATGAATCTGGTGATGTGTGAAAACAAGGTTGACTTAGGTAAATAATGATTTCCCTGGATTTTACCATGATTTACCTCCTCTTAAAATAATTAAGGAGATGATGAAAAATTATGATGCTATGATGGCTCAAATTCCAGCTCTTCCACCTCAATAGCAACAAAGAGAAAATATAGTTACAACTTCAGAAGATGATTCTGACACTTCCTCTTCTGCTGAGGAAACCCCTCCTAAAAGAGAAAGGACTAGGCCTCAAATTGAGGAGTATACCTATAATTATGTGGTTGATAGAAATGCTCATGAAGTTGATCAAAGAATAACGAGGCTTAGGGAGAAACTTAGGGAAGGGCCTGGTGATGGTTTGGAATTGTATAAGGATCAGTCATTGGGAAAATTGATAGATGATAGGAAGATTGCTTCTCAAAAATTCTTAGAGGATGATAGTTTCATAAATACTATGAAGTTCAAAAGTATCTTGATGAAGTTTAAAATAAGAAAGGTCAAGAGGTTGATGGATTAGGAGGGAGAAGCTTCTATCTACGATTGACAACAGGTTGCATTTTCCACTTGGCAATGATATGATCCTGATTCAGTTTAAATGATGGTTGAAGAGGCCAGGAAACTTGTTATGGAAAGTGGTATGTTATTACTTCCAAGGTGGGATTTGCAACTTTTATTATTGATTAAATTACGAATCAAAATGACCTGTTTTTCTCCTCTGAGCATGAGTATGGTTCTTTCTTGAGAGGGTCGGGTTTTGACCCCAAATTTTAAAAAAAAAAAAAAAAAACCTTTCTATTTTGGCATTAGCCCCTACTTCATATCAGCCCCATATGATTAATATCAATGAAGAAATGTGAGGTGATTACTTTATTAAGACTGTTCAGAACACTAGTCAAGTGGAGATTGTAGACATGCTTAACCATGTGTCAATGATAAATAAGGAAATTGCAGAGGATAAAGATAAGATTCATAAGGAGATGTATATTGACTTGGTGAGCATGTCTAAGAAGAATGAGGAGGTCCTGATTGAGAATGCAACATTGAAAGAAAAATTATAGATGTATGTTTCAAGGTTTCATATTGTCCCATCGACATAGCCTAAAAATGACTAACCAATTGTAGGTGAGGTAGTTGTGTCTCAAGATGTACATAATAGGTTGGAGGATTATGCTAACAAGATTGAATCTTTAGAAGAGGAAGTGCAGAAAAAGAGTGGTAGTGTTCTCATGAAGGTTCTTCAACACAGAGTTAACAATGTCAAGTCTAAGGTTGATGTCATTCATGATTCCTACTCTTCTTTAGTTTAATCTAAGAGGCTATGTGATGATTTTATTTCCTACTTGGAGCCTTTGTTCACTATGTGGTTAGTAAGGTCATCTATTATGATCCAATTGGATGTTGCAGTGAAATATAGGGATGATATACCTCCTATTATTGAGGAAACCAAAGAAATGATCAACTTGGTAGTTTCTTTATTGGCATACTTCAAGGAGAAGAAGTAATTAATCAGTACCAAATTAAAATCCTTGGTAGGCCTTGACCATCCTTTGGTTCCACACATTTTAGATAAAGACAAGAACATGAAAGAATTAGGGAAGTAGAAATTTGATTTTGGTCTCATCCGCCAAAATGTGGAGACCATTATTTATGTTGATAGTGATATTGATATCCCTGAGTTCAATGATGTTTTTTGTTGTGATGATTAAGTTTGAGATTAGTTTTAGCAAGTTCATCAGAGACTCTCGTGTTGTTACAGATGTCAAGTGGGAAGAATTTGTGTCAAATACCAATAGTTTGAAAGCTTTCAAGTGGCTAGGAGAGAAAGAAGTAAACAAATGGAGTTCTTTTATCGAGGGAAAGAGAAAACAAGTTAATTAATGACGAGGCTCCACCTCTCATTTTTGGTTCTTTATTTTTTCAATCTCATTGATTGATGATAGGACCACTAACAGACTTCAGGGAGGTTAATAATTTATTTACATGGACATCTTTTGAGGCTCAATTATGCCATAAATGTCCCACATTGTTAGGAATTAAATTTTTAACCAACTTGAAGGTGTCAAGCTAATTTCAGTGCCCTCATTTTCTCCATCTTTTTTTCTTGTTGGATTTTCTTACAGCTTGTAACGAATACATCACCATTTGGTTCAACTATTTTGTTCTTGTTGTTCTATCGATTGAGATTTCTATTCCAGAGAATCAGAGTTTGAATGTCTCCTAAGCTTGTTTTCTTTAATGAGATAGGTTTGGAATAGAATCTCTATTCTGATTCAATTGCAACAAATGATCTGAATCTTTTTGCATCCCCCAACTTATATAAGGGATTCCAGGATCATTTTTTGAAGGTTCCCAACTTTTTTATTCATAGAGATCATAATAGAAATAGTGTTAAATTCTTAGTGTTTTATAGGTTGATATTATTAGACACATTGGGTAATATGGTATAATGGATTCATTGTTTTATAGATCTGTATGATTAGTATAATTGTCTTTATGTTGTATTGAAATTCTCATATGAACATAATATAAAGTATTTTCTTGTTCATCCTGCTATCATGTGGATGTGAGTTTATCATTATCATTCCTTCTATGAAGGAAAGGATTAAGCATGCTTGAATTGATAAATGTGAGAAGTCTATGTATGGTATAAATCAGATGATAATATTGGTTATGTTATGAACTGGTCTAATGCATGTTAGAATATTGTTTGGAGAGCGCAATAATCCATAAATCTAAAATCATTTTACTTTGTGTTGTTGATTTCATGGTAAATTATGTGCATTCCCGCTAAGAAACTGGAAGCTATGGCGAGAACTTTGTTATATGACTATTCCTGCAGCCATTAGAACTTTTTTCTTTGACTATTCCTGCAGCCATTAGAACTTTTTTCTTTGACTAATCCTGAAGCCAAGGTAGAATATAGTAACTTCTTTTTTGTTTGCTAAGAACAATGTTATGTTATCTATTTCACTCATGTTTACTTGTGGGTTCATGTTTAGCACTTGTGGTATTTCTTTTCAAGAATTTTCCTTTAGTACTATTTCCTTTCCACCTCTATGTTAGTATGATAGAAAAGAGGAGGCATGTTGAAGTTAGTTATTACTATCAAAACTCTATTTTTTTCCTTTTCATAGTAATCTATGACTAGCTAGTGGCGATTGGTAAAAAAACATATGGGATATAGCTTGTATTCCCCAAATAACTATAATGCATCTAAAAGGATTTAATTGATGAACTATAATTGATTGAATGTTTGAAGATGTTAAGTTGATGATCACCGAGCTGATGAAAGTTAATACAAGACATTAAATCAGTTAATGTATTGTATTATCATTGATGTCAACTTGATATAATATGATAAGTTATATACAAAGTTTCAAAGACTTTAGAGAATTACAAAGATAAATATTATGCTTTCAGTAATACATAAAAGATCAGCGTTCACAAAGTGACAACAAACACCGACGTGTAATGCACCCTGATGGATAGAGAACCCCGAGAGGAAAGTCACAGTGATGCCCGAGCAAGAAACCTAACAACAAGCATTACCAACAAGTAGAATCACAAGCATTACCAATGAGAAGAAACCTCACAGTGATGCCCAACAGACAGACAACCCCGATGGAGATGCCTGAGGAGAACTGAAGTGTTGACTGAAGCTAACAAGAGTTAAAACACCGAAAGGAACTGAAGTTCAGAAATGACAAAAGACTTAGCTGGAAATAGCTAAAGAAGGAGTTAACTGGTTGTTAATATTGTTTTCATTGACAAGTTAAATCCAGAGATAAGTGAAAGATTTAAAGTTGTTTTATTCCAGTTATCAATGAGAAAACTACGGGATAAAATTGAAGTAAAGCTTTAAGGCAAGATTGGCTAGAAATGTGGATCACGCCAAGAACAAGAAAGTCAAGAACTGAGAAAGGGTCAAATCATGTCTATAAAGAGACAAGATAATTCATTATAAATTAGGGGAGTTAATAGAGAAAGAGGATGCTGAAGAGAAACTGGTGAAGAACAACTTCATACAGTCCTGACTAATCCAGCTGAGGAAAGAGCTAAAGATTTTTGCGGACACCGAGAAAGAGAGAAGCACAGCATCATCGAGCATAAATAAGTGGAGCAAAGGTATTGAATAGATACATTGATCAGAAAGGTATAATGAGCTTACAATAGATCTAAAAAATTGCAAAGTATAGTTGTATATGTGAATAGATCATTTACTGTTTCAATTTAACCATTGGATCAGAAAGTCTCTTAACCAAGAAGGACTTAACAATATTTTTCTATATTGAGGTACATCCCAAGGAGAATCAAAAAGTTTGATCATGACGATAGCATGAGATGCCAGATACCAATTGAAAAACTACACTGGGTTTGGTCATAGAAGGTAGCATAGAGATGCCAGATATCAAGTGACAAACTATTCTATTTAAATCCTCTAACAAAGTCACACCTAACAGTGTGTTTGTAACCTTTAACAGGGTTGGCTCTTCACTGAGCTCACTTCAGAAGAGTAAAAATTTTAGGTTACCAGTCCCAAGTGGTTTTTCCCTTAACAAGGTTTCCACGTTAAAAATCCATGTGTTAATGTGTTTATGAGTCATTACTTTAGTGTTTTGCATTACACATAACTAATCTGGATTGATCGGTATACACTAAGAACTTTACTGTATTTTAGTAAATGAAAGACGACTAATCAGTAAATAGTAAGAATAAGGTTTAACAGTGAACTTTGAGCAATAGTTATTTGTTAAGATTATTTGAAGGCATTCATCTTGTAGGACTAAAGATAACTAGAGGCTTAATATTGTGGTACTAATTTTTTGGGTTGATTTATTGAAATATTTTTGAGGCCACTAATTCACCCCCCCCCCCCCCCTCTCATTTATTCNCTAATTCCCCCCCCCCCCCCCCCTCTCATTTATTCTAACAATTGTTATCAGAGCTTGTGTGCTTACAAAGGGAGTTTAATAGATCAATCAAAAGATCACAAGATGAATAAATGAGATTTACCCAAGTTGAACAAAGAGAACTTTGCATCATGGCAAAGCAGAATAAGACTCCACCTATCAGGTATTGGTAATGATGTTACTCAACACCTAGATATTGAATATGTGTTGCCTACAGGACCTCACACACTTGAGAAATTGAGAAAAAATCATGAGCATAATTGCATGATGATAGAGTTTGCTTCATCACTCTCTGATGTTGAGTTTGAAGATGTCAAAACTTGCACC
This sequence comes from Thuja plicata, assembly GCA_018584345.1. Classification (NCBI taxonomy): domain Eukaryota; kingdom Viridiplantae; phylum Streptophyta; class Pinopsida; order Cupressales; family Cupressaceae; genus Thuja; species Thuja plicata. Next base: position 703,654 of record MU227546.1, read on the forward strand.
TCTGCAAATCAAATGTGGGATAAATTGAAGTTGGTACATGGAGGAGACGCTAAAGTACTAAGAGCCAAGGAAAAAATCTTAAGAGGGAGGTTTGATGACCTAAAGATGAAAGAATGATAAAATATCACTCATTATAGCTGTAGAATCAAAGAGGTAGTCAATGTTATCTGAGGAGTTTAAGGTGTAATTGAAGAAGAGACAGTGGTAAGTAAAATCCTAAGAAACTTACTGCCTCTATATGCTATTACAGTATCTACTATACAAGAAATGAGAGTAGTTGCAAAAAGAAATGTTACTCTAGATAGTCTGATTGGTAGACTGATTTCATTTGAAATGGATAACTTTGATAATAGTGTCTTACCATCTATAGAGTCTGCATTCAAATCTTCTTTGAAAATAAGTAAGTCAAGTCATAAACACACTATGAGGAATGAAAGTGAAAGTGATAGTGATGACCAAGGACTTGATGAGATTGAAGCACTAATGGAAAGAAGACTGGAAAGAGGCAAAAGTAGATACAAAGGTAAATTACCACTTGTATATTTTAATTGTAAAGAGATTGGACACTTTGTTGCAAGATGTCCTAATAGAAGAAAAGATGACAGAAGTAATGACAGAACATATGAAAAGAATTTTGATAGAGGTGATGATAGAGATCACCGAAGAAACCGACAATCTGACATAAGAGATACCCAAGACTACAAGGAAAAAGGAAAGAAATTTTGTTGCCTGGATGAGAATAGAGTTGATGATACTGAAACCAAATCTGATGAAGACATTGAGTTGGTATTTGTAGCCATGAAGGATGATTCAGACGAAGAAGAAAGGTATGTAGAGACTGCACTCATATCTAAGGTTATTAAGAATTATGCCTAGATTATAGATAGTGGTTGCACTCACCATATGACCAGTGATAAACAAAATTTTGAAACTTTTGAATACTATAATGGTGGATCAATCAGAATGGGTAATGACACACCTTGTCCAGTTGAAGGTAAAGGAACTATAATGCTGAATAACCTGATCAAATGTGAAAATGTATACTACGTAAAAAGACTTAATTATAATCTATTGAGTGTTTCATAGCTGAATAACACAGGTCACCGAGAAGTATTTGAAAATAATAAGGCAAATATCTTCAATGAATCAGAAATATTGATCAGAACTGGTGAACAGACAAAAGGTAACCTTTTCTATCTTGATGACATTAACACTACGTGTTTGATGGATAGAAATGAAGACATATGGTTGTGGCATAAAATAGTATTTCATGTGAATTTTAACAACATGATAAAGATAAGAAATAAAAGGAAAGTAAGAGGCTTACGGAGCATGTCAAAGCCTGAACATATCATGTGCAAGAATTTTCAAAAAGTTAAAATGAAAAAGTCTAGTTTCAAGAGTAAAGCCCATACATCTAATGCAATTCTAGAATTAGTCCATACTCACTTATGTGGACCCATGAGGACAAAGAGTTACTATGGTGATAGGTATTTCATTCTCTTTGTAGATGATTATTCTAGAATGATGATAGTTGTGTTCTTAAAAGATAAATCAGAAGCATTCAAGATGTTTAAATGGTATAAGGTTATGGTAGAAAACCAAAGTGGTAAGGAATTGAAATGCTTAAGATCAGATAGAGGAGAGGAATTTATTTCAGATGAATTCACTAACTTCTGTAATAAGCATGGAATTAAAAGATAGGTTTTTGCACCAAGAACACCACAGCAAAATGGAATTGCTGAAAGAAGAAACAGATCCATTGTTGATTGTGCAAGAACACTGATGATTGAGAAAATCATCACTCAAAATTTCTAGAGGGAAGTTGTCAGTACTACTGTCTACACATTGAATAGAGTACAATTGAAGAAGGACACAAAGAAGACACCCTATGAGCTATGGTATGGTTACACATGCAATGTAAGTTACTTTAGAATCTTTGGAAGTCAATGTTACATTTTGAAAGATGATAGAAATGGAAAGCTTGACTCCAAAAGTGAAGAAGGTATCTTTCTAGGGTATTCCACCAAAAGCAAGGCTTATAAATATCTTAACAAGTCCTCTAACAAGATAATTGAAAGTGAAAATGTAAGAATAGATGAATTTGCAGAGAAGAATGATGGAAAGCAAAAAAGAACCAAAAGATTACAACAAATTTGTTTACACTGAAGAACCTGATACTCTACCCGAGCAACAATGTATTACTCCCGAGCAACAAAACACTACACCCGAGCATCAGGTTGCAATTACCAAAAATCAGGAAAATACTCAAAATTATTTTTTGAGCAATGGATATCAAAATGAAGGTCATGATGATGATAAGAATGGTGGACAAAGAGCTAAACCAAAACTTTCCAAGCATGTCTGAAGACATCACCCATAGAACCAGATCATAGTAGACAAGAAGGCTGGAATGAGAACAAGAAGTAAGTCACTAAACACTAGATGTTTACTCTATGATTTAGAGTCTAAATCTGTTAATATTGCACTTGAAAATGAAGAATGGGTCAGTGTTATGAATGAAGAGATAGAACAGATTGAGAAGAACAAGACATGGACACTAGTACCGAGACCTTATGAAAAGAATGTCGTCGGTACCAAATGGATATTTAGATACAAGCTGAATGAGAATGGAGAAGTCACGAGGAATAAAGCAAGATTAGTATGCAAGGGGTATGCACAAGAAGAAGGTATTGATTATGGATAAACCTTTGCACCCTTTTCTAGACTAGAAGGAGTTAGAATTATTCTTGCTTATGTTGCATTCAAAGGATTCAAGGTATACCAGATGGATGTCAAATATGAATTCCTAAATGGAATACTGGAAGAAGAGGTATACATTGAACAACCAGAAGGGTTTGTTGATCCAGACAAGAGAAATATGGTATGTAGACTACACAAAGCCTTGTATGGATTGAAACAAGCACCTAAAACCTTGTATGAAAGACTTCACTTCTATCTTGTAAGCATTGGATTTGTAAGAACAAGTGAAAATAGAAATCTATACTTAAAAGAAGATACTAATGATAACATTCTGATTCCTGAAATATTTTTTGATGATATCATATTTGGGGTAATGATATGTTATGTAAATAATTTGCTAATGAAATGAGAAAAGAGTTTGAAATGTCTATGTTTGGGGAGATCAAATTCTTTCTTGGTCTATTGATTCTTCAACGAGATGCAGGCATATATATCACTCAGTCCAAATACATCAAGGAAGTGTTGAAGATATTCAAGATGGAAGATTCCAAGCCAGTTGGAACACCTATGGAACCGGATGTAAGCTGACAAAAGAAGACAAATCAAATGACATAAATCAGACCTTGTATAGATCAATGATTGACAAACTAATGTATGTTGTTCATACCAAACTAGATTTAGCACATGCAGTTGGAATAGTTGCAATATTCTCTGCTAATCCCAAAGAATCACATATGATTGTTGTCAAGAGAATTCTGAGATATCTAAAGAACACCAAGGACTATGGATTATGGTATAACAAAAAAAGTAAGTTTGAGCTTCAAGTCTATACAAATGTTGGTTGGGCTAGAAACCTAGATGACAGGAAGATCACAACTGGAGAAGAATTCTTCATGGGTGACAGACTTGTCACATGGATCAGCAAGAAGCAAGGATGCATCTCACAGTCTACTGCAAAACCAGAATATGTGGTTGTTGTTGCAAACTGCTCTAATCTTGCATGGATCAAACAATTACTAGAAGGTATGAATATGAATATTCTTGAACCATTGATTATATGTTGTAATAATACCAATGCAATAAACATATCAAAGAATCCAGTCATGCATGCTAAGACTAAGCATATAGAAATCAAGTATCATTACTTAAGAGAACAAGTGAAAGAAAAAGAAGTGATATTGGAATATGTTCAATTCAAGGAATAATTAGCTGACATGTTTACCAAGCCACTGCCTAAAGATACATTTGAGTACCTGAGACAGAGACTAGGGGTCCAACTCTTGTCTATCAATTAGTAAGCTGACTAAGAGATTGCATCAGCCTATACACAAATCAGAAGATTATTCATGTTGATGCAAGAACGAAAAATGGATTGCAAAGATACATCTGTACATAGCAAGGTACAAATCTGCACTGAACACCAGAGATAATTTTGGCTAATACAGAGTTGTATTGATGATAGATAGGGAAATTCAAGGAGTATATTATAAAAAGATGAAAGGATATGACTTTGGCATAATAAAAGTTTACTTTGGCATTGTTTTCAAAGGGAGAGAAGTTCCTGAGAAGTTTCTAAGAATTCAAAGGGAGAGAATATCTAGAATATCCAAAGGGAGAGATTACATATGAAATATACATCAAAGAGAGAGAAGTAACATGAGGGAGAGAATACATACTAAAGAAGAGATTGTTGTAAAAAGAAAAAGAGATGATCAAGGAGAGGAACAGTCAAGGGAGAGAACATATCAGGAACAAAGACATAAGATGATACATCTATCCAGTAAAGGGATTGAAGATTGAAGAGGGCACTCTACAAGAAACAAATCTAAGCTATATGAGCTTACTGAGAGCTATACATTTGTATTGGTTATAGAACATTAATATTGGTAGATTGAGGAACTAAAAATGTTATATTTTATATTGTATTAGTAATAATATAGTTTGTTAATGTAGTGTGTTGCCATAAATGCCAAAGGGAGAGATTGATGAACTATAACTGATTGAATGTTTGAAGAGGTTAAGTTGATGATCACCAAGCTACAAAAAGTTAATACAAGACATTAAATCAATTAATCTATTGTATTGTCATTGATGTCAACTTGATATAATCTGATTGGTTATATACAAAGTGTTAAAGACTTCAGAGAATCACAAAGATAAATATTATGCTTTCAGTAATGCATAAAAGATTAGTGTTTACAAAGTGACAACAAACACCAATGAGTAGTATTCCCCGACAGATACAGAACCCCGAGAGTAAAGTCATAGTGATGCCCAAGCAAGAAACCCGACAAGCATTACCGATGATTAGAATCACAAGAATTACCGATGAGCATAAACTGGAAAGACAACCCTGATAGACAGACAACCCTGACGGAGATGCCCGAGGAGAACTAAAGTATTGACCGAAGTTAACAAGAGTTAAAACACCAAAAGGAACTGAAGTTCAGAAACAACAAAAGACTTAGCTGGAAAGAGCTAAACAAGGAGTTAACTGCTTTTTAATATTGTTTTCATTGACAAGTTAAAGCCAGAGTTAAGTGAAAGATTTGAAGTTGTTTTGTTCTGGTTGTCAAGGAGAAATCTATGGGATAAAACTGAAGTAAAGCTTTAAAGCAAGATTGGCTAGAATTGTGGATCACGCCAAGAAAAAGCAATTCAAGAACTGAGAAACGGTGAAATCATGTCTATAAAGAGAAAAGATAATTCATTATGAATTAGGGGAGTGAATAGAGAAAGAGGATGTTGAAGAGAAAATGGTGAAGAACAACTTCATACAGTCCTGACCAATCAATCTGATGAAAGAGCCAAAGATTTCTATGGACATCGAGCAACAGAGAAGAACAGCATCACCAAGAAGAAAGAAGTGGAGCAAAGGTAATAAAAAGATACATTGATCAGAAAGGTATAATGAGTTTACAATAGATCTGAAAATCTATAAAGTATAGTTGTATATGTGAACAGATCATTTACTGTTTCAATTTAACCATTGGATAAGAAAGTCTCTTAACTGAACAGGACTTAACAATCCTTTCTATATTGAGATACATACCAAGGAGTATCAAAATTTTTGATCATGAAGATAGCATGAGATGCCAGATACCAATTGACAAACTACACTGGGTTTGGTCATAGAAGGTAGAATAGAGATACCAGATATCAAGTGACAAACTATTCTATTTAAATCCTCTAACAAGGTCACACCTAACAGTCTGTTTGTAACCTTTAACATGGTTGGCTCTCCATTGAGCTCACTTCAGAAGAGTGAAAATTTTGGGTTACTGGTCCCAAGTGGTTTTTCCCTTAACAGGGTTTCCACATTAAAAATCCATGTGTCAATGTGTTTATGAGTCATTACTTTAGTGTTTTTCATTACACATAACTAATTTGGATTGATCTAGGTATACAATACACAATTTATTTGTATTTCGGTAAATGAAAGATTGCTAATCAGTAAACAGTAAGAATAAGGTTTAACAGTGAACTCTGAGCAGTAGTTATTTGTTAAGATTATTTGAAGGCATTCATCTTGTAGGAGTGAAGATAACTAGAGGCTTAATATTGTGGTACTAAATGTTATGCCCTGCATCCCCGTCCCTACATTTTGTGTGCAAAATGTTGGGTCCCCCTTTTTGCTTTTGCTTGCGGTTTTGTCTTTCTTTCCCTTCTTGTTTTTCTTTCTCCAGGGTTTTTCTTCCCCAGCGTTGCATCTTGTTTGTTTAGTTCCCTCCTCCGAGACTTTGGTCCCAGAGGTTGTCTCTTGTTGGGAACTGGATTCCGGACTCCGGGATTTTTTGTCGTGATGTTCTTAGGAATATTATCATGAGGAATCCCCAGGCCCGGAGTCCGAAAGTTTTTCCTGTCCAAAGAGCGCCGAAAGGGGGTGGATTACTTTTTACCATGGGTATAAATAGGTTTTGTCTATCACTTTCACATTTACCACGATTAAAACTTTCAAGCACTTAGAGTGAATTAAAAAGCGATTTCAAAGCGATTAACAGAGCATTTGCAGGAGGTTTATGGTAATCAACGTTAACAATTTTCAGCCATTCTCAGGCAGGTGCAAGTGCTTCGTGGTGTGATTCTGACCGATTGACAACCTGAGCCGTTGCAGAGCTCCCGTGGTAACCTTGGTTTTTCCTCCACCTTCTGCGTTCTCAGGTTGGTGATCCTGTTTTCCAGCTCTCTGGCTTCTCTTTGGTTTTGTTCAGTTTTTGTTTGTTTGGCTTCGTTTTGTTTCTGTCTTGTCTGGTTCGTTCTATTCCTGGTTTTGCCGCCCGTTGGTGGGTCGGCTCTGCCAGAAGGTTGTCCACCCTCTGTGCAGACGTTGTTTATATGTAAATAATGTAAATAGTGTAAATAGTGTTCTGTTTGTAAATAGTGTATGTATTGTACATATCTATTTCTGCCTTGTCTGGTTTTCCCGCGGGCGTCGTCCCGTGTTGTATACTTGTGTATATATGTATTATAGTTGTATAAAACCCCTATATATCTCCTCATTTCTTTGTATATATCCTTCGGCTCTATGTATATCCTTCCAGGTGGCTTGGCTAGCTGGTCGAGTCACCTCATTTCTGGTTTTCTACCCTCGAACTCGCTTCGAGGCAGAAAACCACCTGTTTGAAACTCAGCTCTCGGCTGGTTTCAAATAGGCAGTTTTCTCTCTCCTCCATAAAGTCTGTCAGAACCTCATTTACATCCCATGCGCACAATCAATTCCAACCAAGTGGCTTTCCCTTTTCGCGCGTTCTAACAGTTGGCTCTGCCGTCATCACCATAACTTCCATTTAATACCTACGTATGTGGCGCCCAGGTGGGCCTGATGACTTGGCTTTTGACATATTTTTGCCAACGGTCATTTCTCTGGGCTTCGCGCCTCTTGCCACCATCCATCCCGCGTCTTTGCTAAGTGTGATAAAATTCCCCAGACCCAGATGTTTAAAAGAGTTAAGTTTAACATGTGTTTTGCTTTTCAGGTATTTTTTTGCGCGTAACTAACTTTTCAGGAAAAGCAAACACCACGGTGGTAGGATCTTCGGACCCCGGAGTAACTGATTATTTTGATAAACATGTTCTGACGGTCACTTTGTCTCGCAGGTTCCCGAAGTTATCTTCCAAACATGTCAAAAGCATCCGCATCATCTCCTCCCGGAAGCCTGAAATTACCAACCACAACATAAACCAGGGCAGCAGCAAAGTCAAAAATGGAGAAAGCCCTGGAAAAGCTTCCCCTCACCATGAACTTTGTACAAGATAATGTCATTGTGGGCTCAAAGATTGAGTCCAAGGTAAAATTGATGACCGATACAAATGTCAAAACCTGGGCAGAAATGCAGGCCCTGGTAAAGATAATGCACATCCAGTGACAGGCTGGAGACTAGCTCACAATCAACGTCGGGGGTTCTGGAATCCTCTGGGCAGCTTGCTTCCCATGCTCCGTGCAATCTCCGGAGCTTATCTTAACACTAGCTACCAACTACAACTCTTCTGTCTGGGCCGTTATCCTCATAGCTGCAGAACCCACAGGGTACCCCACTCCACTGGTGTCCCTTGACCCAGTCACATTCCAGGCAGGCCTGGGTATCCCACAATTTGATAGGGCCACGGTGGTCACAAAGACTGACGCCTTGAAACAATTTACACAACTGGAGGATGCTACCCAGGTGTACATGAATACCCACTGGCTTAAGGCCCCAAAGAGAGACCCAAAGAGAATGAAAATAGAAATCCCCCGCTCTGAATTCAAGGAGAGCTTCCAAATGGGGATAATAGCATTAGCCCGGGTATTTGGGCAGCCCTCCGCCCAGGAGTTTTCCAAATGGATGTACTATTTCCTCCTCAACATCTCCACCAAGGGAGAATTCTTTGACTGGGAAACAATAATCTCCAATCATGTCGACTCCCATTCCTCCAGGCGGACAGGAAGAAGAAGTTCTATATGTCTTCTTATGTTTTCTGGGCCCTAGCACAGCAGAGGCCCCATTCCAACGGCCTGCTTACAGATGGCATTCTCAGGATTGCCCCGGGACAAAAGGCACCGTGGGACCATTTCCCACAGATTCAATGAGAGGTCAGCTTCCCCTGTTTCTGCCAGGTAAATGATTCGTTTGTTTACTACCACCTGCTAACACCCACCCGGGACGCAGGATACCGCCTATCCACTGAGGCGATGAAGCTAGTTAGTAGTTATGGGCACTACTATATCCAATTTCAGCATCATACATACATTAGGGTCACCGGCTTCTCCAGGAAACCCTACTTATTTCCCAAGCATTGTGGGGACAAGATCGTGCTGTTGGAATATTGTCGACAAATGATGGAGTTGCACACCTTCTTTTCCCTCAAGAAGGTCCCCAACGTCTTGTTCCCAATCACCTGTGGGAACTACACCTGCAGTCTGGCCGCCATGAAGGAGGCAGACAAAGAGCTAAAAGGTTATAACTTGCAGGAATTCTATCTGGCACGGAGGAACTTTGATCCGCATGGGAAAATAGCAACGACAATGCCCCGGGCTTCTGAGCCCCATCAAATACACACGGAGGATTTCTGGGCTGATTGCCAGGATGATGTGGATGTGTGGAGCAGGCACTATATCAGAATGACAGTCAGAATGATGCAGGAACTGAAGCTCCAGAGATTCCCTCCGGGCTTCTGTAATGCCACCCTCACCATAGATCCCCAGTACAAAGAAAAGGGGATCGATAAAATGGCACTACCAGCAATGGATTGGGCCGCCCAGCAGGGGCCCACAATTGAGGACTTCACTCGGGAGGTTTTTGAGCGAAGTCATGCCTATTTCAAAAGGGTGTGCCCCAGGAGTATGCGCCAAGCTCCCCGACTGGCACCAAAATTAGCACCACAGCCGGTACCAAGATTAACCCCGGGGGCCGGGACTTCTTCACAAGGCGTAGATAAAGGAAAGGGAATAGCTGTCACCCCCTCCGCGCAGGAAGTCCCGATACAAGAATAGATCAAGCAGTCTATGGCAGCCTCCCAGTAGATGAGGGAGCAGTTAATAAAAAGGCTGCCCACTCCCCCACTCATGGCCAGACCAATTCGTCCCCCTTCCTCCCCATCGCTGGCAGCCCTAATGGTCAAGGCAACGGGGGTGGATCCCATGGAAGCGGCGGTGATAGCCGATGCGGGGCCGCCATTGGTTACCCGGAGGAAGAGAAAGCACATCAAACAGGTCAAGGTAGAGCCGGTACCGGCGCCCAGGACATCCCTCTCCTAAGAAATAGAGATTCTTTCTTCTAGTTCCCCGGAACTGAAGAAAGAAGCAGAGCTTGCAGAGGTCCCAGCTAGTCCCCCTCTGCAAGAGGAATTTGATGATCTATTTTCAACCGATGAGTTCGGGAATTTGCAAGGGGATAATACACAAGCAGGGACAGAAGTCCTGGAGAAAGAGAAAGAGGCTGCAGCCCAGAAGACTGGGAATAGGAACCTACACAAGAACAAGAGCAGGAAGCAGGAGAAAAAGAGCTAGAATCAGAGATTGTCTCTGAGGCTCAAGCAATACAAGGTCCAGGAGTGGACCAACTAAAGCCAAGCGAACAAATGGCATCTGCTGGGGGAACCGGACCTTCAGGAATAATCATAAACTCAGCCGCCACGTTCCAGGGGCCACTCCCAGGAGCACTCTTTGGGCAGGTTATCACAGCGGCCCAAACTCTAAATCTTGGCCCGATACCTCCCCTAATGCCAACAGAGGAAGAAAAAGAAGAAGAACAAGAAGAAGAAGAGCAGCTTGAAGAAGAAATCCCCAAGGAAGCCTACCAAGGTCCAGACCCAGCAATAGACATACAGGACAAGGCTGAGGAGATGGAGTTTAACAAAGAAAATATCACTGCAGAAGAAGTTGAGGCAGGGAGAGAGACAGATGAAGTCCATGTTGAAAAGGAGCAACAGCCATCGGAGACTGGGAAAGAATAAGAAGAATAAACACTAGCAGGAAGGCCACCCCTCCCCCCTTAATGGCTGGTTGAAAGCAAAAAGAGAAAAGCTTAGTCTGCTCCGGTAATTCCTCTCTCCCTAGCCAAAATGATGGCCCAAGTTCAGGCCCTGCCGAAAGCGAAGAAAGCCCAGACAGTTCATACTTTGCGAACTGGGCCGGGCGGAGAAACAGTTGTTGTTGTGGCAACACCTCCCCCAAATGCCGATGAGACAACTGCAGATCTCGCAGATTACAATGTTGCAGAGGTGTCCTTGGGCAAAAGAGGAAAGCAAGGCGAGGTAGACTTGCTTAAGGAGGTAGCAAGGGCAGTAGAAGCCCGATACGAAAAGGAGGCCCAGAGGCTCAAGGCTGAAAAAGAAAAGAATGCAAATCTTATAGGATTGCTTATTGAGCTGGCCAGACCCATCAATGTCGCCCCTCCAGAAACCTCCACATCAGAGGAATTACCGCAGAGTGACATAGACTCCCTGCGAGTAATGAAAAAGAAGGCCCAAGAAGTAAATGAATGGGTTGCCCTACAGATAGGAAACACCCGACGTTTCTTGGCGTCCACTCTCCCAGACTTATACATGGCCCGGCAAGTCATTCATCAGGCAGAAGCACTCATTGAGTAGTGGGAGAGTGACACTGAAAATTACCAAGCATGGAAGGTGGAGCTCGAAGAGCTCCTCACCTTGGGAGAAGATATAATTTCCAAATCCAGAATTCTGGGTGAGGAATCATTTGATTTTGTAAGAACTCAGCACTCCAGACTTGACCTCACATTGGAGGTAACCAAGCAACTGGTAGAGTCCTTGCAGGAAAAGGTAAATGTTGTGAAGTATTCTTCTAATTTATACAAGTCTTTTGTGATAAAGGCTTCCGGGGTTGATCCCCTTAGTACCGATACTTATACCCCTGAAGATTCAGTTCTGAGGAGTTTTGATGAGATAATGAATTCCCGGTATCAGTCCCCGGAAGGCATAGATGGGGCCCAGATGGTGAAACTAACCAAGATGATACTTAAGGGTCATGACGCTGCAAGAATGGCAGATGAATTCAAAGAAAATGTTCCGGACCTAGGGGAACAAGTTGAAGTGGCCAGGCACAGAAGGGCCAGCCTGAAGAATGTAGATGAAGACGACATTTCCCGCCTCCTTCAGGCCTTCAACGATAATAAGAAACCTTGAGCTTTATCCGGAGGCCGGGGAAAAACTCACATTGAGTATTCTTTATTATTTTGGGGACGTAAGTCCCCAGATCCTGGAGTCCCGAATCCAAAATTTTGTATTCTTTAAAGTGATTCGTGTCCCGGTCCCCGAGGCCAACCAGTCACTTTCAGAGGCAGTTAATAAAATTGTCAGAAGGTAGTTGGCCACATCAAAGGACGTCTGCTCGGCAGTTGGTCTTCTGACAGGGTGGTCTTCTCGAGGCACCATTCAGAGGTACATCTGGCACATTGGAGACAGGGTGCCGTATTTCCCATTTATGAGGCATGTAGCCTCGGTCCTCGAGGGACCTACTTCCTTCCTTTCTCCTTTTTGGCTCTCTTCTCGAGACCGATTTTTCCGTTGTATATTCTTGTCTTATTCTTCTGAAAGGATATGCCTATTTCATCTCCAGTTCTTTTGTAGGGTGGCGCAGGTAGTACCGGCCCCCAAATATTATATTTTATTAAGGCATGATCTAAATAGGGTTAGGATTAGAAGAGAGTTGTATAAATGGGCAATTCGACCCATTTCCAAGGGTCGGCAAAATTGATGATTTTGTTGTCCATAGAAATAGCAAAGTGATTTTCTCTTTTCAAGTTGCAGAGCTCAATGCTCCATTGTTCTGTTCTCAGTAGTTAAATGCTCCCCTGGAGCCGCCATTGTATCGCGCACCAGTGCTTGCTAGACTAAATATTAATGAAGAAGGAAGAATTCTTGGCAATGATGTTGTTGGTATTCCTGCTTCTGAGTTAATGGTATTTCATGTTTTAATGTTCTTTATGTCTTCTACTCTGGTATGTTAAAGTAGATTAACAACCTCTTTATTCTCGCTACTGATAAAATGCTAGCTGATGGTTAAGTGTTATTTCAGTATTTAGTGTAATTTACCAGAGTATTATCGATGTTCCAGACATTTTAGCATGACTGTAGTTAGATGAAATACTTTTAACCCTGCAGGATCTTTTTCGCTTTATTTGTTAAGTATAGAACACTCGGGAAAACCTCACTTTGATCGAATCTCCAGAGAAGATGAGTTGAAGAAACCAGCTATCCCCCTCGAAAATAGTCACCTCTCCCAACCAAGCCCCGCGCCATCGTGACCCGACACCCAGGTGCTTGAAGACTCGGAGGATTTATTTCCCCCAGACAACCTTTGCAGGTGGAGTTGGCCGATTTCCCCGGAACCCGGTGACAGCTTATGATTGTTGGCGGACCCGGTCAGCAAAACCCCGTCAACAGAAACTGGCGCTAGAAGGAGGGCATGAACTCATCCCCTTCCAAAGATTCTGATTTCACACCTTCTGAGGGTTTCCCGAGCTGTTGTTTTAGGAGACAAGCCTTCAGTGGGATTGGATCTTTTTCCCCAGCAAAATTTGAAAGAGGCCTTAGGTCTGCCCTGAATCCCAGAAAGTTTGTCGAACTCGAGCCCCCTGCTTGAAAGAAACAGACCTTGAAAATCATACCAGCCACTATTATCTGGGGATCTACCATACCTTTAAATACTCAAACTCCCCAGACAGTCCCGGGAACCAGTACCCAAACTACCCAACATATAGTTCCCCCGATGGCTGCATATTTTGAAAATACTGGGTCCCCAATGGGCACTTTTTCGGGCACAACTAATGATTAACCCTCTCACCCAGAGAAGATCTGCCCGCGATATGAGCACTTAGGCTCACGGATCGCAAAAGAACACTTACAGGCATACAAAGATGCCATGAATCGACACCGAATCCAGCATGAAGATGTTGTGACCCGTATGTTCCCCTTGTCCCTAGGACAAAGCGAGTTGAACTGGTACCTTAACTTTCCTGCCAACTCCATCAACACTTGGCAGGAGATGGAGGATGCCTTCCTGGCCGCCTTCCACGTGCACGTGGACCCAGTCTGGTCCCACAGCTAGTTCATCTCCATTAGGAAGGAACCCAATGAACCTCTTGCAGCATTCAACCATAGGTTCCAATGCACCCTGAAGTGGTGCACGGGCCCTTTTATCCCATCTCCAGACGTAACCATACAGACATATCTTAACGCAATGGACCCTTTCGTTGCCACTCTCCTTTGGAGAACAACCACCTCGGGCGACCGGGATACCTTAGCAAAAGTCTACAACCTAGCCCTAGAGCTATCCCGCGGTCTCAAAAAATCCCCGGGCGGGATTGGGTAGGGCACACCTTTCAACATGATCCTCGGCGGAACTGCATATGCCGGAGGATACAACCCCAATCTGGCAATAGGCACCCCTTCGATGGCGATGAATCATCCGCCACCCTTGGTGGACCAGTAGGCACGGTATGTTTACCCCTCCCAGACCCAGATGACACCAGGTCTGGAAGTCTTCCCTTGGAATCAGCCGTAGCAGACACAACAGACTCAGACACAACCGTTCGGAGTGCCATTCTTCCAGTCGTCCACGATTGGAGGATTGTCGCCCTCGACTCCAGCTAATACTGCTGCCTTCCCAGGAAGCCAAATACAGCAACAGCCATCACATTATGATGCTAACACTCAGTTGATCACCGAGGTTGAATCCCTCCGGTGAATGTTGTCCACCCTGACCATGGACATGGGCCAACTGAAGGTGGGGTCCTATACACCCCAGAATTCAAACTCCCAGAGGGGAAATGTTTTCTCTGGCCAACGAAACAATAATGCTGGAGGGAGAAATTTCAACAACGGGCCTCGGCCCAATCAGCAATGGAATAATAACATGAATACCGGAGGCCCGCCTCCAAACCAAAACACCAACTAAAATGGTGCTGGACCATCACATTTTACGCCAGTCGCAGACTTCCAGCCCATGACTAACTGGTGTAGATTGCACGATACTGGCTCACACAATGAGGTAAATTGTGCCACTTTGGAGAAGGTCATCATGATCTCCCAGCTAGACAGGCAGCAGTCGCATGATACTACCCCTCCAGAGCCTCCCGTCCAGGAAACAACCCACAGCGCTTTCACCTATGACACCATCTTCTTTGAAACTTCCGAGGAAGATGAAGAAGAATCTGAAATGCAGGGATTCTTTGATGAATCCATTCCACCTTTCGAGGCCAATGCCTTTACTAACCTACGGGCTCCCTACAACACTCAAAACCAGGTTGGTAAAGGACCAGCTTACACACCCACACCTCCTATCAAAGATATCCCTCCTCCCCAGAATAACGTGACTGACAGACCCGCCCTCCAAAAGGTCCTAGCTCTAACCAAGAAAAATATCTCATGGAGGAAAATCACCAGTTTTTGGGAGGAAGATTCGATATTACGAAGGCGTTAGAGCAGACCACTACCTCCATGACCTTGATGGAGGTTTTGTTGAACTGTCCCGAGCAGAAGAGGTCTCTTCTGAAGCTCTTAGGGAACCTGGAAGTCGTCAGTCGCCCGCCCAAGACTGTCTCATTCGAAGATGCTAATGCGACTGTCTTCCGAGGAAACAATGAGGATCCTCCCTTCTTACTAGGCCTGAATATACACAGTAAAAATATACATAATTTCCTAGTGGATTCCGAAGCTTCGGGTAATATCATGCCTTTGTCTATTTGTCAGAAGCTTGGATTCCACCCCACCCCATCTAATGGCGCAGTAATCCAGCTGGATAAGATTGCTGTAAAAATGGTGGGGGAATTGAAGAACGTCCGGATACTTCTTATCCAGGAACCCAGGATAGCCAGCATCATTGACATCCAAGTGGTGGATATCCTAGAAACTTACGGGATGTTACTAAGTTGGAATTGGTCTAAGTCCTTGAACGGATACTTTTCGACCGACTTCACCCACCTATGGCTTCCGTGAGAAGGAGAATCAAATAAGATCCGGGTTGAAAGCGAACCCCGAATGAAACAGGCCCTTACCAAGGTTGGAAGGGTCAATGAGGTATTTTTCTCTGAGACTTCTCTGTGGGTGTACAAACCTTTTGAAATCTTAACATTCAATTTTATCCCTGAAGAAGATCCCGCCGTGCTACAAAGGGCCCAAGACCTCAAAGAAAAGATGAGAGTTGAAGTCAACTCTCAAGGTGCCACAGCAACTCTTGCCACACTCCTGTCTGACACTTGGTGCCGGATACACTACCAAAAACATTTTGAGCTCGAGTGTGGACCATGTCTTTCAATCGCTAACTGGCACCTTGATTCCCTCTAGGACGAACAACATGCAACTGATTCCCTGGGACCCAGTGTCCCTATGGGATGTGCTCCTTTGGTGCCATATCCCCGGGGGTCCCAAATTCAAAAAAACCCCGGAGGAAAATTCTACTTTCACGTCGGTAGTTCGGGAAGGGGACCCCAAGTCCCCCAGCAATAATCCAAAGAAAACTACTCCCCAGCCCTAGATTACAAACAATGACTTATGGACCCTTAAGTTCGATGGGTCCCGATCCAAACAAAGCTGTGGGGCTGGAGTAGAATTAATCAACCCGTGAGGGAAGTCCTTCCTCGCATCCTACAGGCTGCAATTTAACTATACAAATAATGTCACAAAGTACAAGGCTTTGGACCTTGGACTCTTATTTGCATTAAGGAAAGGTATCACCCGCCTCCAGGCTCTGGGTGATTCAGAGTTGGTTGTTAAACAAATCCAGAGTCAATACACATGTCATGACAAAAGGCTGGCCGCATACCGCAACTGGGCTTGCAGCCTTATCGAAGATTTCGATGCCTTCGGCATTGACCTCATTCCCTGGCGACGGAACTATGTCCCGAATGCCCTTGTCATTTCTGCCAGCACACTTGAGCCAATGGCCGGCTCACGACTCTGGAGATTTTCAGTCGAAATAGTCCCCACCCCCTCCATCCCAGATAATGTTACCCACTTTAAGGTTTTTGAAGATGATCAACACATCCTAGCCTTCATGGCGAATGTTGGTGTCTTTGAAGACTAGATAGTGGAGGAACGAGACCACGACGATACTGGGCAGGGTGATGAAGACGATGGGATCATGGACCTGCCCACTAACACCATCCCAAAGGGGATGGTTGCATTGGAATGAATCTTCGACTCAGACCCTCGGGCCTGTGAGAAGGTGTCATCCTCCTCTGAGGGAGGAAAGTTTGAAAAGGTTAACATCGGCCAGCCCGGTGAGGAAAAGATCATCCACATTGGTACCTCCTGCTCCCCTGAGGAAAAGGAGAAGATTCTCATGGTTCGCTGAGAATACATTGATGTGATCACTTGGGGTTATGAAGACTTGAAAATGTATGATACATCCATCATGACCCATACTATTCCCCTGAAACCTGATGCTAAGCCCTTTCGGCAAAAGCAAAGACCAGTCAACCCCCTAATAGAGCCTCTGATCCGTCAAGAGGTAGAAAAACTACTGTCAGCCCAGATAATCTTCCCAATCTGGCACACTACACGGGTTGACAACTTGGTTCCTGTCAGGAAGAAGAACGGCGAGATCCACCTTTGCGTGGATTTTCAAAATTTGAACAAGGCATCTAAAAAGGATAATCACCCTCTCGCTTCGTTGGATGAGGTATTGCAGATAGTAAATAGATCCCAGATGATGTCCTTCTTGGATGGATATTCGGGATACAACTAGGTCATGGTCAAGTATGAAGACAGAGAGAAAACAGTGTTTACCACCAAGTTGGGAACGTTTGCGTACAGAAGAATGCCCTTCGGTCTGATCAATGCAGGGGCTACATTTCAAAAGGCCATGGACATTGCATTTGAGGGGCTCATAAATTGGTGCATAATCATCTACATGGATGATTTGACTATCTTCTCCTGGGACAGGTGTGATCATCCCGCCCACCTCGCTCAGATCTGTGAGAGATGTCGCCGGTACAGAATATCCCTCAACCCCAAGAAGTGCATATTCGGGGTCACTGAGGGGAAGTTGCTCGGGCATATTGTCTCTGAGAAGGGTATATCCATAGACCCTGATAGAGTCAAAGCATTGCTAAATTTATAAATGCCTGGTAGCAAGAAAGAAATGCGATCCTTTTTTGGAAAGATCAACTTCGTGCGAAGATTCATCACGGGATTCGCAAAAATAGTTAAACCACTCAATGAGATGATGAAGAAAGATACCAAGATTGAGTGGAGTCCTGAAGAAAAATGGGCATTTTCCCAGATCAAACAGACCATAATGGAGGCACCGGTCCTGGCCAGTCCATACTACTCCCTTCCATTTTACATTTACTCATTTGATTCGCCGCATTCCGCTGCGGTAGTGTTGACCCAAAAGGTTGAAGGGGAAGAATGACCAATAGCTTTCATGAGTTCCCCCTTCAAGAACACTGAAGTCCGGTATTCATCACTAGAAAAATAGGCCTTCGCTCTGGTTCGCGCCGTGAAGAAATTCTGGCATTACATTCTCTGGAGCAAAGTACATGCTATCATCCCGGACCAGGCCATCAAATCTCTGCTGATGCAGAGTGAATTGAGCGAGAGACGAGGGAAATGGATGGCCATCCTCCAGGAATATGACTTAGAAATGCAACCCATGAAAATAGTCTGAGGCCAGGGACTAAGTCGGGCGATGGCAAAAGAGACTCCCCACGTAGAGTGCCAAACTTACACAGTGGAGTCCATCACCCAAGACCTGTGGTATACCGATTTGGTATACTTGTTATTACACAACAAATGTCTGGAGGGGTTACCTCCCCACAAACACCATGCTCTGCGAATGAAAAGTGCCCACTTCATGGTCAAAAACTCTGCGCTTTACCGCAGAAACTACGAGGGAGTGTACCTCTGGTGCATCGATAGAGACCAAGCTGTGAGAATAATTGACGAATTCCATGGACAGTTTGGAACTGGGCATGGCTCAGCCGACGCCACTGCCCATCAGATCCTTCGGGCCAGATACTATTGGCCCTGTATCTTCAAGGACGTTTACACTCATGTGAGAAAATTCCATACTTGCCAAACCGCAGCGCATCATGAGCGTAACCCAGCCATGCCTCTTCAACCAGTCTACAAGGCTAGACCCTTCGCCCAATGGGCATTTTACTTCATCGGGGAGATCAACCCCAACTCGTCTGCCAACCACCGATACATCCTTACTGCTACTGATTACTACACTCGGTGGTCTGAAGCTATACCTTGCAAAAATAATATGGCAGACGTAGTTATCAAGTTCTTGGAAGAAAACATCGTCACACGGTTTGGAATGCCCTTCGCTTTAGTATGTGACAATGGTCTGGCATTTTCTTCAGCATAGCTACTTGAATGGACCTACAATCGCAAGATCACACTTAAGTTCTCCAGCAACTATTATCGCCAGGGAAATAGCGTTGCTGAATCAACAAACAAAAATCTACTTGAAGTGATTAAACACCTGCTAGAGCAGAATCCCCGGGATTGGCACCAAAAGTTGAAATTTGCCCTCTGGGCGGATCACATTCGCGTTAAGGCCGCCCTGGGGACATCACCGTTATCTGATTTATGGCCATAACCCTGCATTTCCAGTCAATTTACAGATCCCAGTATTACAGTTTATGCAGGAATTCAACAACAGGGATAACATCATGGAGGTTCGGTTGTTAAACCTGGTGCGGATGGAAGAACAGAGAGACACAGCCCTTGAACATTTTGCGCGTCATCAAGCGGTGGTAAAATGATGGTTTGATAAAAGAGCCCAATACAAGGCTTTTTCAGATTTTAGATCTGGTCCTGTTGTGGGACAAGGCCCGAGAGAAGAAGGGAAAGCATACCAAATTCCAACGGCTCTGGCTCGGACCATACTTGATCTCAGAAATCTGTGGGGCTAACACTTTCCGCCTTAACACTTTGATTGGGGAACCTGTCGCATTGCCTGTTAATGGACAGTTTCTGAAACACTATTTTGAGTAAGGTGAGTTCGCCCTAAGTTGTATTATATGTAAAGATTTCCGCTTGTAAATATCTTTTTCGGGTGTCTCGTTGCGAGGTGCCCTGCCTTGTAAATAGCCTTGTCGGCTGTCCTCCGGTACGGCCCTCTTTTCCCGTCTTGGTTTTCATTTTCAGTTTTCTTTCGGTCCCGGTGTTTTATTCTGTCTTGTAGGAATGGGAATGCTTTGCATAATGTTAGCCTCCGGTACAATGTCTATGGCATGGTGAACTTTAGAATCTATCTTTAGCACGGTGGAATCGACCTGGTCTCCGGGGTTGTTTCACGGGTTATGGCATATTTTGAGCAATCTCCATTGGGTGTTGTCTCCGAGAGTCTAGCAATCGGTGAACAAAATAATAATACAAGGAACAAGTAATCAGACATACCGAGGGTAGATCGGCTGTACTGATTGGTTGAACCACGTCTGAAACTTTAAAGAATTCTCCCCGGGTCCAAAGTTTTATCCTCTCTTCAAATATCTAAACGTAGGTGGATAGGTGAAAGAAGTACCGCCATTAAAATTAGCTAAGCTTAAGCTTCGTGGTGAAAGAAGTACCACCTTCCCCACCCAGAAACAAGTAAAATAACAAGAAGAAAAGCGGGATAAAACTCTGGTCTCCGGGGGAAACGATAAAATTGATGACTGGTTCGATGTGATTAGTACCCCTTCTCTATTCCTCCCAAAGGTCATCGGCTTGATTTCCTTCCAAAGCACACACGACACCACTGATGAAGGACTATGGAATGACCCCCGCGTGGTTGGATTCTCTTGGATATGTTGCTCTTTGCCTGTCAGACAATTCAAGAAGCGGCTTGTTCCAGTTTTGCTAACTAGAGATTCTTTAATTCTCAAATGCGCTAAGGCATTTGTCTCAGGTAGTCGCCATTTGTTATGCCCTGCATCCCCGCCCCTACATTTTGTGTGCAAAATGTTGGGTCCCCTTTTTTGCTTTTGCTGGCGGTTTTGTCTTTCTTTCCCTTCTTATTTTTCTTTCTCCAGGGTTTTTCTTCCCCGGTGTTGTGTCTTTTTTGTTTGGTTCCCTCCTCCGGGACTTCGGTCCCAGAGGTTGTCTCTTGTTGGGAACTGGATTCCAGACTCTGGGATTTTTCATCGTGATGTTCTTAGGAATATTATCACGAGGAATCCCCGGGCCCGGATTCTGGAGGTTTTGCCTGTCCGGAGAGCACCGGAAGGGGGTGGATTACTTTTTACCACGGGTATAAATAGGTTTTGTCTGTCACTTTCACATTTACCGTGATTAAAACTTTCAAGCACTTAGAGCGAATTAAAAAGCGATTTCAAAGTGATTAACAGAGCATTTGCAGGAGGTTTATGGTAATCAACGTTAACGATTTTTAGCCATTCTCAGGCAGGTGCAAGTGCTTCGTGGTGTGATTCTGACCGATTGACAACCCGAGCCGTTGCAGAGCTCCCGTGGTAACCCTGGTTTTTCCTCCACCTTCTGCGTTCTCAGGTTGGTGATCCTATTTTCCAGCTCTTTGGCTTTTCTTTGGTTTTGTTCGGTTTTCGTTTGTCTGGCTTCATTTTGTTTATGTCTCGTCTGGTTCGTTTTGTTCCTGGTTTTGCCGCCCGTTGGTGGGTCAGCTCTGCCAGAAGGTTGTCCACCCTCTGTGCAGAAGTTGTTTGTATGTAAATAATGTAAATAGTGTAAATAGTGGTCTATTTGTAAATAGTGTATATATTGTACATATATGTTTCCGTCTTGTATGGTTTTTCCGCAGGCGTCATCCCGTGTTGTATACTTATGTATATATGTATTATAGTTGTATAAAACCCCTGTATATCTCCTCATTTATTTGTATATATCCTTCAGCTCTATGTATATCCTTCTGGGTGGCTTGGCTAGCTGGTCGAGTCACCCCGTTTCTGGTTTTCCACCATCAAACTCGCTTTGAGGCAGAAAACCACCTGTTTGAAACTCGGCTCTCAGCTGGTTTCAAATAGGCAGTTTTCTCTTTCCTCCATGAAGTCTGTCAGAACCTCATTTACGTCCCATACACGCAATCAATTCCAGCCAAGTGGCTTTCCCTTTTCGCGCGTTCGGACAGTTGGCTCCGCCGTCATCACCATAACTTCCATTTAATACCTACGTATGTGGCACCCACGTGGGCCTGATGACTTGGCTTTGGACATATTTTTGCCAACGGTCATTTCTCCTGGCTTCGGGCCTCTTTCCACCATCCATCCCGCGTCTTTGCTAAGTGTGATAAAATTCCCTAGACCCAGATGTTTAAAAGAGTTAAGTTTAACATGTGTTTTTCTTTTCGGGTATTTTTTTGCGCGTAACTAACTTTTCAGGAAAAGAAAACACCACGGTGGTAGGATCTTCAGACCCCGGAGTAACTGATTATTTTGATAAACATGTTCTGATGGTCGCTTTGTCTCGCAGGTTCCCAGAGTTATCTTCTAAACATGTCTAAAGCGTCTACATCATCTCCTCCCGGAAGCCCAGAATTACCAACCACAACAGAAACCAGGGCAGCGGCAAAGTCAAAAATGGAGAAAGCCCTGGAAAATCTTCCCCTCACCATGAAGTTTGTACAAGATAATTTCATTGTGGGCTCGAAGATTGAGTCCAAGGTAAAACTGATGACCAATGCAAATGTCAGAACCTCGGCAGAAATGTAGGCCCTGGTAAAGATAATGCACATCCAGCGACAGGCTGGAGACCAGCTCACAATCAACGTCGGGGGTTCCAGAATCCTCCGGCCAGCTTGCTTCCCATGCTCCGTGCAATCTTCGGACCCTATCTTAACACTGGCTGCCAACTACAACTCTTTTGTCCGAGCCGTTATGCTCGCAGCTGCAGAACCCACAGGGTACCCCACTCCACTAGTGTCCCTCGACCCAGTCACATTCCAGGTAGGCCTGGGTATCCCATAATTTGATAGGGCCACGGTGGTCACAAGGACTAACGCCTTGAAACAATTTACACAACTGGAGGATGCTGCCCCAAACAGAGACCCAAAGAGAATAAAGATAGAAATCCCCCGCTCTGAATTCAAGGAGAGCATCCAAATAGGGATAATAGCATTAGCCCAGGTATTTGGGCAGCCCTCCGCCCAGGAGTTTGCCAAATGGATGTACTATTTCCTCCTCGGCATCTCCACCAAGGGAGAATTCTTCGACTGGGCGACAATAATCTCCAATCACGTCGACTCCCAGTTCCTCCAGGCGGACAGGAAGAAGAAGTTCTATATGTCTTCTTATGTTTTCTGGGCCCTAGTACAGTAGAGGCCCCATTCCAACGGCCTGCTTATAGATGGCGTTCTCAGGATTGGCCCGAGACAAAAGGCACCATGGGACCATTTTCCACAGATTCAATGGGAGGCCAGCTTCCCCAGTTTCTGTCGGGTAAATGATTTGTTCATTTACTACCACCTACTAACACCCACCCGGGACGCAGGATACCGCCTATCCACTGAGGCGATGAAGCTAGTTAGTAGTTATGGGCCCTACTATATCTAGTTCCAGTAGCATACATACATTAGGGTCGCCGGCTTCTCTGGGAAACCCTACTTGTTGCCCAAGCATTATGGGGACAAGATCGTGCTGCTGGAATATTGCCGACAAATGATGGAGTTGCACACCTTCTTTTCCCTCAAGAAGGTCCCCAACGTCTCATTCTCAATCACCTGTGGGAACTACACCTGTAGTCTGGCCATCGCGAAGGAGGCAGAAAAAGAGCTAAAAGGTTATAAATTGCAGGAATTCTATATGGCGCAGAGGAACTTTGATCCGCATGGAAAAATAGCAACGGTAATGCCCCGGGCTTCTGAGCCCCATCAAATACACATGGAGGATTTCTGGGCTGATTACCAGGATGATGTGGATGTGCGGAGCAGGCACTATATCAGAATGACAGCCGAAATGATGCAGAAACTGAAGCTCTGGAGATTCCCTCTGGGTTTCTCTGACCCCGCCCCCACCATAGATCCCTAGTACAAAGAAAAGGGGATCGATAAAATGGCACTGCCAGCAATGGATTGGGCCGCCCAGGAGGGGCCCACAATTGAGGACTTCACTCGTGAGGTTGTCGAGCGAAGTCATGCCTATTTCAAAAGGGTGTGCCCTAGGAGTATGTGCCAAGCTCCCCGACCGGCACCAAAATTATCACCACAGCCGGTACCAAGATTGACCCCGGGGGCCGGGACTTCTTCACAAGGCGTAGATAAAGGAAATGGAATATCTGCAACCCCCTCTACGCAGGAAGTTCCGATACAAGAACAGATCAAGCAGTCTGTGGAAGCCTCCCAGCAGATGAGGGAGCAGTTAATAACAAGGCTGGCCACTCCCCCGCTCATGGCTGGACCAATTCGTCCCCCTTCCTCCCCGTCGCTGGCAGCCCTAATGGTCAAGGCAACGGGGGTGGATCCCATGGAAGCGGTGGTGATAGCAGATGCGGGGCCGCCATTGGTTACCCAGAGGAAGAGAAAGCACATCAAACAGGTCAAGGCAGAGCTGGTACCAGTGCCCAGGACATCCCTCCCCCGAGAAATAGAGATTCTTTCTTCCAGTTCCCCGAAACTGAAGAAAGAAGCAGAGCCTGCAGAGTTCCCAGCCAGTCCCCCTCTGCAAGAGGAATTTGATGATGTATTTGCAACCGATGAGTTCGGGATATTACAAGGGGACAATACACAAGTAGGGATAGAAGTCCCAGAGAAAGAGCAAGAGGCTGCAGACCCAGAAGACTGGGAACAGGAACCTGCACAAGAACAAGAGCAAGAAGCGGGAGAAAAATAGCCAGAACTGGAGATTATCTTCGAGGCTCAAGCAATACAATGTCTGGGAGTGGACCAACTAAATCCAAGTGAACAAATGGCATCCTCTGGGGGAACCGGACCTCCAAGAATAACCGTAAACTCAGCCGCCATGTTCCAGGGGCCACTCCCGGGAGCACTCTTTAGGCAAGTTATCACAGTGGCCCAAACTCTAAATCTTGGCCCGATACCTCCCCTACTGCCAACAAAGGAAGAATAAGAAGCAGAACAAGAAGAAGAAGAGCAGCTTGAAGAAGAAATCTCCGAGGAAGCCTACCAAATTCCAGACCCAAAAATAGACATACAAGACAAGGCTAAGGAGATGGAGGTTGACAAAGAAAATATCGCTGCAGAAGAAGTTGAGGCAGGGAGAGAGATAGATGAAGTCCACGTTGAAAAGCAGCAACAGCCACCGGAGACTGGGAAAGAATCGGAAGAACAAACACTGGCAGGAAGGCCACCCCTCCCCCCTCAGTGGCTGGTTGAAAGCAAAAAGAGAAAAGCTCAGTCTGCTCCGGTAATTCCTCTCTCCCTGGCCGAAATGATGACCCAAGTTCAGGCCCCGCCGAAAGCGAAGAAAGTCTAGACAGTTCATACTTTGCAAAATGGGCCGGGCGGAGAAATAGTTGCTATTGTGGCAACACCTCCCCCAAACACCAATGAGGCAACTACAGATCCCGCAGATTACAATATTGCAGAGGTGTCCTTGGGCAAAAGAGGAAAGCAAGGCGAGGTAGACTTGCTTAAGGAGGCAGCAAGGGCAGTAGAAGCCTGATACGAAAAGGAGGCCCAGAGGCTCAAGGATGAAAAAGAAAAGAATGCAAACCTTTACTGAGCTGGCCAGACCCATCAATGTCGCCCCTCCAGAAACCTCCACATCAGAGGAATTACCGCAGAGTGACATAGACTCCCTGCGAGTAATGAAAAAGAAGGCCCAAGTAGTAGACGACTGGGTCGCCCTACAGATAGGAAACACCCGGCGTTTCCTGGTGTCCACTCTCTCAGACTTATACATGGCCCAACAAGTCATTCATCAGGCAAAAGCACTTATTGAGCAGTGGGAGAGTGACGCTGAAAATTACCAAGCATGGAAGGTGGAGCTCGAAGAGCTCCTCACCTTGGGAGAAGATATAATTTTTGAATCCAGAATTCTGGGTGAGGAATCATTTGATTTTGTAAGAACTCAGCACTCCAGACTTGACCTCACATTGGAGGTAACCAAGCAACTGGTAGAGTCCTTACAGGAAAAGGTAAATGCTGTGAAGTATTCTTCTAATTTATACAAGTCTTTTGTGTTAAAGGCTTCCGGGGTTGATCCCCTTAGTACAGATACTTATACCCCCAAAGATTTAGTTCTAGGGAGTTTTGATGAGATAATGAATTCCCGGTATCAGTCCCTGGAAGGCATAGATGGGGCCCTGATGGCGAAACTAACCAAGATGATACTTAAGGGTCATGACGCTGCAAGAATGGCAGATGAATTCAAAGAAAATGTTCCGGACCTGGGGGAACAAGTTGAAGTGGCCAGGAACAGAAGGGCCAGCCTGAAGAATGTAGATGAAGACGGAATTTCCTGCCTCCTTCATGCCTTCAACGATAATAAGAAACCTTGAGCTTTCTCCGGAGGCCAGGGAAAAACTCACATTGAGTATTCTTTATTTTTTGGGGACGTAAGTCCTGGGATACCGGAGTCCCGCATCCAAAATTTTGTATTCTTTAAAGTGATCCGTGTCCCGGTCCTCGAGGCCGACCAGTCACTTTCAGAGGTAGTTAATAAAATTGTCAGAAGGTAGTTGGCCACATCAAAGGGCGTATGCTCGGCAGTTGGTCTTCTGATAGGGTGGTCTTCTCGAGGCACTGTTCAGAGGTACATCTGGCACATTGGAGACAGGGTGCCACATTTCCCATTTATGAGGCATGTAGCCTCGGTCCTCGAGGGACCTACTTCCTTCCTTTCTCCTTTCCAGCTCTCTTCTCGAGACCGATTCTTCCACTGTATATTCTTGTCTTATTCTTCTGACAGGATAGGCCTATTTCATCTCCAGGTCTTTTGTAGGGTGGCGCAAGTAGTACCGGCCCCCAGATATTGTATTTTATTAAGGCATGATGTAAATAGGGTTAGGGTTAGAAGAGAGTTGTATAAATAGGCAAATTGACCCATTTCCAAGGGTCGGCGAAATTGATAATTTTGTTGTCCATAGCAATAGCAAAGTGATTTTCTCTTTTCAAGTTGCAGAGCTCAATGCTCCATTGTTCTATTCTCAGTAGTTAAATGCTCCCCTGGAGCCGCCATTGTATCGCGCACCAGTGCTTGCTGGACTGAATATTAATGAAGAAGGAAGAATTCTTGGCAATGATGTTGTTGGTATTCCTGCTTCTGAGTTAATGGTATTTCATGTTTTAATGTTCTTTATGTCTTCTACTCTGGTATGTTAAAGTAGATTAACGACCTCTTTATTCCCGCTACTGATAAAATGCTAGCTGATGGTTAAGTGTTTCTTCGGTATTTAGTGTAGTTTACCAGAGTATTATCAATGTTCCAGACATTTTAGCATGACTGTAGTTAGATGAAATACTTCTAACCCTGCAGGATCTTTTTCGCTTTATTTGTTAAGTATAGAACGCTCAGGAAAACCTCACTTTGATCGAATCTCTGGAGAAGATGAGTTGAAGAAACCAGCTATCCCCCTCGAAAATAGTCACCTCTCCCAACCGAGCCCTGCGCCGTCGTGACCCGACACCCAAGTGCTTGAAGACCCGGAGGATTTATTTCCCCCGGACAACCTTTGCAGGCGGAGTTGGCCGATTTCCCCGGAACCCGGTGACAACTTATGACTGTTGGCAGACCCGGTCAGCAAAACCCCATCAACACTAAATTTTTGGGTTGATTTATTGAAATATTTTTGAGGCCACTAATTCACCCCCCCCCCCCCCCCCCCCCCCCTCCTCAGTTATTCTAACATTAATCTCTTCCTTAAAGGAAACTACTAAATACATTATATAGTCATGAAATTATCATGAAGACAAATTTGGCTATTCTGAATAAACAAACTTATATAACAGAAAGAAAATGGAGTAGGAGACAATCTTCAAATGATATTTTCAATTAATTTCTTCAGAAGTATTCATACATTTCATTTAATACAAGACTTTTACATTCCTATTTCTGCAAAAAGACCTATTACATAAACTATTTTACTTGTCCCTATACAATGAAATTTCAGAAATTGTAAGATTGGCCTTGATATTCCTTTTATAGACACAAGGAATGAAACAAGCTACAGGCTAGAGTATTCCATTTATATTTTGTTACCAACTACCACTAGCCAATCATAGAAGATATTCTTCCAATGAAGGTTGTTACCTCTGTTTGTGTCCTTGAGTGAATCCAGACAAGGCCATGGAGTTCTTTTTATTGTGAGGCATGTGATCCAACTAGGAATTTAAGTCATTCCATTATTGCCCATGGGTGGTTATTAAGGCAGATAATGCCAAAACTCAAAATTCTCACCATCTTCCCTCATGGGAGATGGCTTTGAAAATACAGCACAAGGAGAAACAAATGACTCAAAACTCCCATCTCTTGTGTCTACTCCCAGAGTTTTCTTTGCCTCCATCCTATAAAACGGAACCAAAGTAGTAATCTGAGAGATAGGAGGCATTTGCAAGCTATGGGAAGACCTTTCAGCTCTATCCAAATATTTTGGTATCTCTATGATTTTTTAAGGAAATTTAAGTATCTCTATGATTACAAAATGTATTATCAACTGGTTCACCACCACGATCATTGTATATCACCTACAAAATAGCTTCATCTAACCCCTTCTTGTTACAGTAAAATCCTTTTGTAGCCTCAGCAAGCCCCATCATTATCACTCAAACAAAGAAACACTCCCTTCCAATCGTCAACACCCCAAATTTAGACAACACACATAACTCATTATGATTTTATCCCTTCTTGTATTTAAGTTATCGATCACACTTTCAAATTAAAAAAAAAGAAGCAACATCTATCCCAAGATTTGCACCTATCCCAAGAGATGCAAGACCTGTCATTGTGGCATTTTCCCTTGGTTATAGCAAGTTAAACGTGACACTCAAAAGGTTGGGTAGTAAGGGAATGATTTTCTGCAAGGGAATGATTTTAGATCAGAAACTGCAACATTCCATCAATCATGACATCTCTTCTTAGATTCTTCCCACTACCACTTCTTTCTTTAATATATTGTCAAATAGTTTTAAGTAACCCACATAAAGTGTCGCGAGGCTCACAACCATTTTCCTTAACTACAATTAAGGAATTGAAGTTATCAATTCATTTCATTCGCAAGATTGCAACTCCAATTTAGGCCTACGAGGATGTGAGGCCAGAGGTCTGTTGGTATTATTTCTTGTCCAAAGTGTGCCTTGTAATTTTTATAAGGTCTCCTGCCATTTGTAGTGTCAAGGGTTTTGAAATTGGTATTAAATTTGATTTTATGCCTCTGCAAAATGTTCCTAAACCCTCAACCTATTTGAAAGTGGTCAAAAGTGACTAAAAAAACCCTAAGTGCCTTGGCCGATTCTATTCTTGCGTTACTTTTTTGGTCACTTAAGTCATACTAAGTTGTGTCTACGCTGAATAGGTTGCTTTTCGCCTAAATTTTGTAATATCCTAACCACTTTATTAACTCCTAAGTCTCTCCATATGGGTCCCTTTACGTCATCACCTTATGTATCGTGCAATTCAGAAAAAATCTAATGGTGCGCGTATCCGCTTATGTCCAAAGTGCAGGACATCTAATGAATAAGCGGATAAGCAGTGGCGACGCATGTCTTTGGTGGGGCCGGGCATGTTAAGAAAGATGCTCTGTTAATAGGTAAGCAACTGAGAAAAGATCTGACATTCGGCGTATCCGCTTATGTCTAAGATGCTCGAAATCTAACATGTAAGCGGATAAGCGGTGGCGACGCCTGTCTTTGGTGGGGCCAAGCCGTAGTAAAGACGGTCTGTTAAATGGTGCACAAGTTTCAAAAGATCGAACGGACCGCTTATTAGCTTAAAGGGAAAGTGCATGAAGTCTAACAAGTAAGCGGATAAGCGTGATGACATCTGGCAGTTGTTGGGCCCAGGTATGTACAACTTGCAGGATGTTAAGCTTCAGTTAAGTTGGTTAGCATCTGACGACTCGCTTATTTTCTTATGTCTAAGATGCTCAACATCTAACGAATAAGCAAACAAGCGGTAGCAACACGTGTCCTCAGTTAGCAGTTGTTTTCAGGAAATTAAGATAGTCGTCCGATGCAAAGGATAGTGCCCAGAATCAACGGTTCAAATTCAAAGTTAATAAAACAAGTTGCAGAGAGCCGTTAAGCCGCGAAACTGAAGCTAGTGAATTAATTATAGAACGTGTGGCAACTCCAGTCGAATTCAATTTGAGATACTGATTTGATTGAGGTCGTAAATTGATTAAGCTGAATACTGTCTAAATCATTCACCAAAACCATTTACGCAAAGACGGAATTACAAAAGAAAACCAGCTTCAAGCGAATTCTGTGCAGAACGGGTAAGTTCACTGATTCACTAGCATTCCAATTGAGATAGAATTGCAGTTCAAAGAAGGTCTTAGAACTCCTATTTCAGAGTCTGGTTCTAGTATTGATCGAAAACCGTTAGAATGGCCCCTAGAGCTGAAATCACCGGACAGGTCGACTACCAGAAATGGAATGTTAGGGAAGATTTATTACATCAGTTACTGTTGTCTTCGGGGGATGCCACCCAAGCTAAGAAAGTAGTACCACAACATCCCCACTTCAGAATTGGGGAAGGGTTGTATGATTCAGGAAGGTGGGAAAGAGATGCTACCACAAGTTTTGATGCCCTTGCTCTGTTTAGAGAATCTTACAGTCAGAAAAAGGCCCCCACCCTATATTGTAATATTTGGGAACTAGATGTTGGTAAGCTAATAGCACTTAGTGTCTTCATGGACACTGATTTACTCATTCTAATAGCAAACACTTATGATAAGGTGTCTAGGGTTATTAGAGACACCCGGGGAAATGTAATACTGACTGTAACAGCAGATGAAATCAAAAGAATTTTCAAGTTGACTGACACTTCCCAGAGTATGGATGATATTGACCTCGAATATTTTAAAGAAATATACAATAACCAAAGGGATTATTACAGAGGTGAAGTAGTGAAGGGATATGCCAACAAGATAGGAAATTTAGCTGTAATAGGGCCAGGTACCCGCGAACCCTTCAAAGTAGATTTCTTCATTGCCAAAGCCAGAAAAATGTACAGTTCGCTATGTAATGTCTTAGGGATAAATGAGGAGGCAGCCATGCCAGTCCAGATAATGTTGATGGTGGTTCAAATTCTACATCCCCATTTATCAATAGTGTTTGATTATGCATCTTATATTGCTCAGGAGATGCATGATGTTTTGTCAGGGATCAAAGATGGCAATATACAAAAGCCTATGGGTTGGTATTCCCTTATGATGCATATGTTCTTATTTAACAATGCAGATTTCTTTGAAGAAGATATGGAATTGGAGAAATTCCAAGATGATGAAGTGTTGCATGTTTAGATGTGTAGTGCAGACTTGTCCTGGGATAGAAAGAATGCAAGTTATGTATACTTTGACAAAGTTTTTGCAACCAGACTTAAGTCGTTATTAAGCAACCAAACTGCAAGAATTCATAATGAAATATTGATGCTTTTAAGGCCTATGGAGTATGCCCCTGAGTTGAAAATTGCTCACAACTGGGGAGATTTGATATTATACCCTTTTGCCATAGTGATTAGGGTTTGTGGTTTTAGAGGTGTTCCTTATGTGCTACCCTACAGAGTCCCACTCAAAATTGGGATAGCAGAAATCATAAGACAATTAGGTGGGCTGCAGGAGGAAGCTTTGACTGGAAAGATGAAGGGAAATATC
>MU227546.1:747567-769268 GCA_018584345.1 Thuja plicata
GCAATTAATTCTTGTATGTTCAATTTGTAAGGCATTTTGAGTATACTAATTACAAGGTAGTCATGTTCTTGTTTGTGAGTTATTTTCAAGGAGAGTTTAAATCTTGCAGGTGATTGCAGAGAATTAGAGTTTGTGCAAGGATTTGATACATTGGTGTGAGGAATGAGAGGATAGTTTGTAAGGCACTGTATACATGTGTATGTATATACACACGTGTGTGTATATATACACACGTGTACTCGTGTGTGTATATGCATATATATATACACATGTATATATATTCAAAGAAATTAAGAAAAAAAAACAATTAAGAATCATTATGCATCTTCTCAAGTCATCTTCCGGGTGAACCAAACGGGCCCAACCCATATTCTAGAAATCATTTTCAGAATAAGTATCTAAAAGAATTGCAGCATCTTCTAGAATTGACTATATCCAGCATTTGGTATTCCAGCACCCAAAGGCCCCGTTTGTTTCGCGGAATTGGGAGTGACACTTCCCGTTTTTGCGAATCCGACGTTTGTTTCTCTAAATTGCAATTCTGGATTCGTCAAGCAAAACCAGGTTTAGACACCAAAATGAGTGGCATCATCTTCCCACTGAATAGGTGGAATTAGAAATCATATCCTGGTTTTGCGATAATAAGGTTTTGAGTCAAATTCCAATTCCCCAAGATGCAAAACCGGGATTTCAAAACCTGATTTTGTGATAATAAGGTTTTGAGTCAAAATCCAATTCCCCAAACAAACGGGGCCAAAGGGCAGAGAGGAGAAAATTGGATTTGATGATCTTGAAGGAGTTGGACAGTTAAATGAGGATGGGTATTTGATCAATTCCAAGGACAATAGAGAATTTCATCAATTCTAAGGATAATAGCGAATTTGATCCAATAGTTGCAAATCCATGAAATTTCATATCCTACAATTTTGGGATCTATTTAAATGTGCATTTCAAGCCAAATTTGAGCAAATCCCAACTTAATTATTGGTGACAATCGGTTGAAAAAAGAGTCACCGCCTGACAGAGTAATAAACACACTTTGGGAGCATAACAAAGCTCCAAATTTTAATTTTCTATTCAACAATCTCTTTGAGACAATTCAATTAAGCACTTTATTTTTTATGTTCTTCCTCTTCCAAAAGCAAAAGATTGCGTTTTAGAAATTTGGGCAAGCTTTGCTTCTGACAGAGCTTCAAAAATGCCATGACTTATGATTTGCAAATGTGGAGACTGTTTGCAACTTTTGCCGGAGTCAGATGAAAATTGCAGTGACAACTGAATTTGTTAAACAAATTTCTTTCTAATCCATTGCATCCATTATGGAGATTTCTGAAGCAAAATCCTTCAAAAGTGTCTTTGAGTACGTGGGATATAAAATAAGTTATTTAAGCAAACATTTACTAGGCAATGCGTTAATAAATTTTCATTTTTATGCTAGGCTAGATCTTTTAATGTGTTAGAAAGGCTTCTCAGCTTGAACTTCCATCACAAGACCTCGCTTGGATTGTAATGCCCCGCTGCCATCGGATTTTGGATCTACCATGAGACTCTTGGGTCCATTGATCTGTTTTACTGCTTTCTGAACTGTTAGAAATATTATGGATGTTTCCACGGCATTGGATTGTGGAAGCATGTTCTCGTAAAGGCGGTAAAGTTTTAATATTTCAGGACGCAGTGCCTTCAGCGCAAAAGACTCGCCTGAAAAGTAATTGTCAGTCTTCAACGTTCTAATGATTGTTAGATCCAGCGAATGAAATGATATCTGCATATGTTAAATTAGCTGCTAAAAAGTGCAGAGCCAGCACCTTAAACTGAAATTGACAAAGGCTTTTTTTCGTACATTTTATTGCAGCGGGAAATCTTGGCAGATGAAAGTTGCGATATTGATAAGCTTTTCCGATCCATAAAATCTATGCTAAGGCTTTCTAGTGTCCCGTATATGTTTATGATGTATCTCTTGTATCTCTGTCCGTTGAGCTTCAAAGTTGGCTTTTGAAAAATACCCAGGTAATGTCTGGGCAGATTTTCATGCGGGTGGGAACCATATAGCTTTCCAGAAGTTTCAAGTATGTCGAAAATGCTTGTCAGCTCAAAAAATGCAGCTACTCTTGGATATTAGGTATACTTTATGACCTCTGGAGAATGGACCGCCATATTTACTTGATGCCCTTTGCAACATGGACCGTAATAGTACTTTTGAAAGAAAGTAAAATTTAAGGCTTCTGGAACATTTTTGCGGTCTGCTGCTGCTAATATCAAAAACATTTTTGCGGTCTGAGATACTAGGTAAAAAATTCCAACCACTGTTAAAATCACTTATGCACCAATGATTATATAAAGCCAAAAGCAGGTCCCAAAAGACTGAGGAGTGCATGGTACCAATGTATTTTGCAATTTTACACAACACAACTGTGCATCAGTTCTCGAAGATGCGGTGGCCATAGCGTCAACGCATCTAATCTAGCTTACATTAGTGGGAGCAATTACTTTAACTAGATTGACTGCAGGTTTGAGAAGCATTTTGCCCAACCTGTCCTGCTATCCTTTTAGCTGTGTGAAATGCAAAATGGGGTGTGTTGAGTTAGTTGCAGTGGTGTGTGAATAAACAAGTCTTTCGTTTGTGTCTTGAGATTGTTCTTATGATTATAAAAGCCGTCTACACACTGTCATGTTGCAAGTGAGAGATGGCCTGCGGTGGTGTAGAAGTCTACATGTCATCAAGATTTAGCCAATGGGGTTGATGAAAGGAAGTGACTACCCAGTCTACTGTGATCAACTACATTAATTGCAAATTTGTGTTACATCTTGTTTGATCATATGCCTCCTATCGTTATGACAAAGATTGTGCGAAGGAAATTATGTTATACTGATATACACATGGATAAATAAAACAGATGCATTCATGTATTTTCTTTATTGAACAAGCCAAAAGTCAGATAGTACATCAAAGATGAGCACATAAGATACTGAAAATCGAACACTTAAACAGAACTGACAGCAGCTGGGAAAGAAAGGCATAGATTTTAGGCTTTAGCTGCAAACATAATATTATAATACACTGTCGCATACAAGCATGACAGAAATAAATATGTGTTTATGCTGTTGCCATGGGATTGTTCCTCCAATTATCAAAGCTCTTCTCTCTCGACTCCTTGTTCCCACAAGAAAGTGCATTTCTAATTTTTTGGAGGTGTGTATGTGTACCTGGACAAAATAAATCATAAGCCCACTCCACAAGTAACATGTATTTGAGTAAACGTTAGCTCAACAAATTAAACTAATATATGAAAAACTACCGACCATGTAAACTGTTTAAACTTTAAAATTAGTATAGTCAGTGTCAACTAGCTAGCATGCCTCATCTTTATACGCTAAAACCAAAAAGATTAAGGTCTGGATTACTGGCGGACATCAACATAAGTAGCACCCAAATTTGCTTATATTGGCCAAAAGATAGATAAATTCATGAACTGCACTAAATTCCATGTGGCATTTATTATCATGATAGTTTGTATTGCACAACATACTTAAACCAAAACTTAATAGTTGGAAGAGGTGAAAATGAATTCAAACTTGGAAGAACTCATGGCACCATTCAATGAAACTGCATTCATCTACGTTACATAAATATACAATTTGGTTATTTTACAGAAGCGATTCAATTAAAATATCTCATTTAAAGGAATATATGTGCCATTATACACGCATACTTTGGTTTCTAAGTATGCCAGTTTTTGTAAAATAAAAACTCTTGGGTAAAACAAGCAGGTTTCAGTGACAGAATCTCATCAATAAAGACCCTAAGCAATGCTAATGAGACCTATTTATGTAACCAGTCAAGGATCGCAGAGCGAAGAGTATGGTTTGGAATTAGGTTCTTATGAGCCATTGGCAGATTTGTCATGGGGGATGTGTTGTTGCTCTCAAGCCAAGTCTGGATGGCTCTGTGCTCGTAAGTAAAGCCATCTGATGCTACATAGGGTTCTTCCATCATTTCCTGCATATCACAGTAATGCAAACATGCCCATATGATTAGAAACTATGTTGATTTCTGAGAAGCTACAGGAAGTTTATGGTGCAGCAATAATATGAATTCTATCATGATTTGTGCAATCTTATACTGGAAGCAGCTCTTAAAAGCTATGTCAAATCAACTTGATAAAGACAAACCTGAAGAATAGGACAAAGGAAATGACTTGGTGGCATGATATCAATTCCCTCCCTTGCATGAAATGTTGCATCAGCAAGGGCTTTAAGCCTCTCTAGTTCAGGCATAATATCTTTTTCCAGGTCTGGTCTGTCCCTACGTCGTAACTCTGCACATTTCAATCCTAGCTGTGCCAAACAAAATGCCTCCTCTGGGGGCCAGTCCCCAGCATTCTTATCTACGATTTCCCCAAAATTATTTTCTTCAATTGCTGTTTCAACTATATATGTAATAGCCATGGGTGATTTTGCTGTTAACAATTGCAGGAGCGTGATGCCCAGAGCATACACATCAGATCCAGGCCCAAGAGTGCCAGTTCTTTGGTACTCAGGATCAATATAACAAAACGTGCCTGCAGGAACTGTGTCCTTGTACTCTGTTACCATGGTGGTTGCCATTGCAGGCACAAGCCTGGCCAGACCCACATCACCAATCTTGCTCACCAAATTGCAGTCAAGTAAGATATTAGCAGGCTTCAAATCACGATGAACAATTGGTTTTGGCTTGGAACTGTGAAGAAAGAGCAATGCAGATGCAACTTCCCAAGCAATTCTGAAGCGCACAAACCATGGAAGTGGATGACTGTTACCTTTGCATGACAGACGGTCTTCCAAGCTGCCATTTGCCATGTATTCATACACTAAACACCCATGTTCAGGACAAGCTCCAAGCAATAATACCATGTGTGGATGGCGGATTCGACTCAGAACCTCAACCTTAAGGAAGGGAAAAGAAAATGCACTCAGTTATGATGTAATAAGTAGAGATCAAAGTATATAGTTATTCTGCACACTGGTGTTTCATACCTCCTGTTGAAATTGCTGTATCCCTTCAGTTGCTTCAGGTCGTAGAACTTTGACAGCTACTGTTGTATGTTGCAACTTGCACTTGTAGACAGCACCATAACCTCCCTCACCTATTTTGAGTGATTCGGAAAAAAAGTCTGTGGCATTGTGGATTTCTTGTATGGAGTATTTTCTGTATTTGTAATGGGCAGATGCAAGTGCTTCCTCAGCCTTCTTTCTCTCCTCTAGTTCT
This sequence comes from Thuja plicata, assembly GCA_018584345.1. Lineage (NCBI taxonomy): Eukaryota > Viridiplantae > Streptophyta > Pinopsida > Cupressales > Cupressaceae > Thuja > Thuja plicata. Next base: position 752,813 of record MU227546.1, read on the forward strand.
CTTATGGCTCTCAATTCTGCATCTTTTCTACCCAGAGTCTCTCTTTCTGCAAGTTGTCTTGCTTCCTTTGCCTGTCTTATGGCTACTTCACTCTTTGCCTTCTCTCTTGTAGCAATTGCTCTTGATTGCTCTTCTCTTGCCTTAGCTACCTCAAGTATCCTTGCCTCCAGTATTCTTTGAAGATTTAGTTCATTTGCCTGTCACCAGCAATTAGCATTTAAAAGTCAGCCCTACAACACACTGTCAGAAAGTGAATATCTAAGATTTAAATCAGATATAATTTCAAAGGAGATAAAAAGAATAACCCACTTTAATTCTTGCATCAATTGCTTCTTGCCGGGCCAAATTGTACATGCCTAGAGTGTGTTTGAGCTCAAGCTTCAATTTTTCTAGCTCAAACATTATATTTTGCTGCACAAAGGAGGAATTAGCTTGCAACAGATCAAAACCAGTATTTAGTCAACCATTATGAGAACTGGCTGTTTCAGATAGAATCAAATATGAATTCTAAATGATAGGAATGAAATTCAAAACAACAGAAAATTTAACACTTGAGACAATGATTGATGTGCTCATTACCTGGTCCTGTGAGAAGGATTCCTTCATTTGGATATTTGATGTAGACACCATTTTGAACTCTGAGGAGCTGCCCTCTTCTTGCATTCTGTTTTCACTATTTATATTCTCAATTTCATTAATTTCGTTGAGACGATCATAGATATTAGTTTCTGCTTGTGAAGTTCCATCTAGACCATCTATACTTGATGGAGTGTCCAAGATATCTTGGTTTCTGTTTGTGGTCTCAAAAAGGCCATGATTTTGTGTAGATGGAATTGCATTAATAATGGATGGCGTAACTTCTTGAATATATGAAATTCTTTGTAGAGCTATGCTACCAATAGGTGATCCTCTTTCTTCTGAGTTGGGTGTACTAGTACCTTCACAGATGACTCCTGAGCTTGTTGACATGTATGAACTTCCACTTCTAATAACTTCATTTTCCTCCTGAATGCCAAATGTCTGGCTTCTAAGTGAAGTTGAACTGTATCTGGAACCACTTGTACTTGAGTCTATGTATGCTGGATTTGATATGCTGCGTATCATAGTTCGGTTTATGTTTGAGAGAGCTTGATTTCTCTGTGATGGTAGAGAAAGACAGCTAAATAAAGTTGAATCTTCTGATGTCGAGTCGGCTACTCCTGTAAGTTCTAAAAAATCAACAATGATGTATATAAAATACCTCTTGCCTACACAAAGGTTTTCTGAATAAAATCCTATATCAGGTGACATATATTATAAATATACCTGTAGAATTGCTAGAGCTTATATCTGAGCAAAAGCTGGAAACACTGTAAGCATCTTCGGTGCTGCCACTTGTGGATAATGTGGAAGAAGCTGAGCGAACTGAAGTGAGCTTGCCTTTTGATATGACATATACAGTACAGAAATTTGGAGCACTCTTTGCTACACTGGCTGGCACATCAACACCCTTGAATCTCCTGGAAAGCAGTAGGCATAAATTATAAGTGACAGTTCAGATACAAGTCCAACGAATAAATCCTTGAATACAATAGTAAGATGTGATGAATATTGTAAATGCCTAAATGTACCTTAAAGAATGGCCCAGAGTAAAGAATAACCAAGAATAATGAATGGTTTGGTTGTCTATTTAACCCATGAATATTCATCATATGACAAGGGCTGTCTGAGCATGAGTCAATTAGTAGAAATGTAATGTAATGTACATAATATGGTAATGAGACTTGGATTCCACGGGCAATTTTAGACTTAGTTTAGGACTCTGGAATTGTTTTTAATGCCTTTAGGCTTTTTTATTTTTATTTTTTCTGTTTTTTTAGCAGGTGTGACAAGTCAACCTGTCGGGACTTGTTAGGGTGCAGATTGTGTCAGCAGAGTCACCCAATGTGGATTATTTCTCAGCTCGGTGAGAATTCACAAGATTGGCGTTGTCTCACAATTATGGTAGATATAGATGTTAATAGATTAAGACAACAATGGCATATTATGATGAGCAATGGTAGCAATAGCTTCTTCCCTGATGATAAGCACATTGGTGAGGCCCAAAACGTTGAAAAAAGAATAATTCTACACACTTAATGCAGAAATACATCTCACAAATTTGCATGTTAATCACAGCATCAAGCTCAAAAACGCGAGAATCCATTTCTGTTTGGTTGTCAACACATACATAACAGGGCATCTATATCCAAGACATAGCTGTAGATGACTAAGATGTCACACACATTGAATGAACAAGATAAAGGATGTGTGTTGCCAAGATCCTCAAAAAGGGATTGAAAGGCAATTGATGAGAATACAGTTACAGTAAGAGAAGAACCTTAGAGAATACATAGATATATGATGCAAAGACAAATTGACAGTTACATCAATACTATTTAGTTAGGCATTTTTTCAATACATAAGCTTACCTTAAACCATAGTTCGACATTGTCAGCAGAACTAATGAGTCATAATGAAAGGTATTGACTTGCTTCAGATTAGGCAGTCGTCATGCACTAGTTGATGCTGCAGTGCATGATGTTTTACCTCTGTCAACTGCACAAAACATTTGTTTTGAGCAGTGCTGGTATTGGCTAATTATGTCATGCATCCCCCTTCAATAGGACATGGTCCTCCATTGCTTCCTTAGCTTTATCTGCTAAGTCAAGAACTGTGCTCACTTTCTCTCAAAGAATCTATCACTTGGATTGAAATGGACATTAAACCTTCTTGACTATTTAGATACGATTACATAAGAATCTTATGCAATGGGTATGCTTTAGTTCATACTAGATAATCTGATCAATTGGAGCATATACCAAATTCTCTATATACCTAAATTTACTGGTTTCATTAGTGCGTTGGTCCAATATTGATTGTGAAAATTAGAAAATAATTGGAGGAATCACTTTCAGAATAAGAGTATCAGCAGAAATTGTGCAAGGATGAACCCACACCTACTGTTTTGACCACCACCTGTGCAAACTGGATTATGTAGTGACAAGGTAACGTTTCCACTTCCTCTTCTGAAAGGATACCTCTCAGGCACAAGGATTCTCCAACATCATATAAAGATCTGGAAAGCATGTTTTGAATTAATGGAAATAAGAATTAGGTTGCAGATATTGAAAGTACAATTCTGTACTGTAATTGTGCTTAGAAGCATAAACTTGACAATTGTACGCAGTTAGTGGAGCAAAGGGCAGATCGCAATCCACTGTCCTAGCATCTTATTGAAGGAAGCAGGGGGTAGATTGCATTGTTATCTTTTAGCATATTCATAATACTTGCCAAATTTCTTAATAGCTTGCAAGAGAAGTGCAGTTGCCACTACCAAAGTATTTCCCTCATTGACGATTTCCACAGTGAAAGTCTGATGTTCATTTTATTTTTCAGTCTTTCCTTCCTCTCTTAATATAGTGATGCATTCATCAAGTAGATTGATGATTCCATATTTCTTGGTTCTCCATTTCTAGAAACATAGAGTTGAGAAGTTACGGGTCAATTTAAATAGATCAGTTGCAAATTCTATGGATTTGTGGGGGCTGTGCGACACTATGGCCATTGGCCATGTTGTAGCATGTTACCTTTTCCCTATGTTACCCCAGGTTTCCGGGACGCGGGGACACGGGGATGGAGAAACGGGTTTCCGGGACGGATTTTTTTTTCTCGGAGCAGGGGACAGCAGTGCGAACAGCTATATAAAAAATAAGGAAAATTTAAAATATATAGGGAAATTTTGAATCTTCATATAAAAACATAGATAAAGCATGCTTATATAAATTATAGAACCTTAAAATATATTGTTGGTGTTAAATAATTTAACTTTTGAGTTCACATGAGAGTGGAAATCAAACAAATTATCAAAACTAAAACATTAATTTTATGGGACAGCCAAGGGAAAGGTTTCCGGAAGTTTCCGAGTTTCCGGGACGTCCCGGAAACAGGGATAGGTCAATTTTTGCTGGAGATGCATCCCTGGGTAACATAGCGGCTTTTCCAATCAGTGTTTCTTCATTGTAACATAGAATTTGAACATTTGTGTAGCAAGTAGGGAGTGTTCCCTACTCATAGAAGACAGCGTAACATGCCTTAAGCATCACAAGCAATTGTAACCATAGATGGAAGACTTGGGGGACTCACCTCAGACTTGCAAGACTCACGAGTCGCGTAGCTTGCCGAGTCGACTCGTGAGCCAAGTCCGGACAAGTCCTTGGCAGAGACTCCCAAGTCTATCTCTAAGACTCGCGTGAGTCTGGAGTCGAGACTTGCGAATCCTTGAGAGAGACTCGCGCGGACTGTTGAAGATGTCCAGACAACTTTAAAACACATTTGTTTTGTTTTTTGCTCATTCTAAGCACTCATTTTTGCTCAAAACAGGTTTGAGGTGTAGAGTAGGGCTTGCAAAAGGTGAGAAAACGAGATCAAAGCGGAAACAAAGAGCTAAGTAAGTGACTTTTGTTCTCTTTTTTTCATTTCCATTGACTGGAAATCAAAAAAATCTTGAAAAAGGTGATATGCTGGCAAAAAAAACTCCATTTCCCTTCCTAACTTATTTTCTTGTATTTTTAGCTTGTTTTTTAACACTACTCTTTTCAAATGACTGATTATCCTTTTTTTGTTGATTTTTCACAAAAGCCTAATGATTCTTTTAGCTTTTCATGTTAAAACAGCAATGTCAACTCCAAGGGCAAAGCCAAATAGATCAAAAGACACATAATGGAAGTATGGGATATGGGGAGATAAAAAGGGAGAGGTCACTTGTACCAAATGTGGTAAATAGATGACAAGTGGAATCAATAGATTAAAATACCACATTTCAAAAATACCTGGACAAAATGTGAAGATAATTCTCTGCATAAACTCTGAAGATGGTTAGAGAATGAAGGCCCTTCTTGCTGAGCTTGATATGATAAAAGAAAGACAAAACAAAATAAGTCATGGAAGTAGCAATGAATCTGAATGTGTTCACTTTGGGTCCCTTTGGTGGCGGAAGTCCAAGCTTTCGCCAACCGCATTCATCTATTAGTGACAATGAGGCTGAGGCTAGTGAGACTCCTCTTTCATTAGACCCAAATTACTTTGTTCCACAGAATGTTCTAGGAGTACAACCTTCAAGTTTACTTTGTTCCACAGAATGTTCTAGGAGTACAACCTTCACTTGAAGGTATCGGATGGAATAAAGAAAAACATGAGCAAGCTAGAATGGCACCAACAAATTTTGATACTGCAATAATTTACCTTTCAATGCGGCGAATAGCCCGTATTGGGATGGTTTGGTTAACGCGTTTACAATTGCAAGCAAGGGATTTAAGACCCCAATAGCTAAAGACTTCAGTGGGCCATTGCTAGAGCAAGCCATAAAAAATACACAAGTTGTAGTTGATGATCAAAAAAGATTTTGGAGAAAAGGATGCAACATCTTATCAGATGGATGGATTGGTGGACGGAATAGGACTCTCCTCAACTTATTAGTGGCTTCTAATAGTGCAATGGTATTCCTGAAGTCTATTGATGCCTCACATGAAATCAAAAATGTTGAGACTTTGTGCAATTTATTAGATGGGGTGATCCGGGAGGTTGGAGTTGAGAATGCTGTCCAAATTACCACCGACAATGCAACTATATATGTAGCTTCAAGTAGAATGCTTATGGAGAGACATCCTACAATTACATAACGTCCTTGTAGTGCACATTGCTTGGATTTGTTGTTGGAGGACATTGGGAAGATTGGATGGGTGAAGAGGGTGATTGAAGATGCTAAAAATGTCATCAAATTCATCTACAACCATAATTGGGTCCTTTCTTTGATGAGAAAACAAACAAATGGCAAGGATCTTGTGCAACTAAGAGTGACACGATTTGCTAGCCACTTCCTCACATTGCAAAACACTCTTGGTGCCATTCCTCATCTTAAGCAAATGTTTGTGTGTGATGCTTGGTTGGAGTTTGCATTCTCCAAAAGAGCTGAGAGGAGACGATTGTAAATATTTTTTTTGATGAAACATTCAACAAAAGTGCAGGAGTTGATCAGGGTAAGCAATAAACACAAACATAAACTTTATACAAAATAATCTATTTGTTTTTTTAAGGGGTTATTTTGTAATAATTTTTTTTAAAAATCATATATTTTAGGTGACAACATGCCAATGGGTTTCATTTGTGAGGCCATGGATAGGGCCAAAGAGCCCATTTCACATTACTAGGGCGGAAATAAAGGAAGATATGAAATCGCTTGGCACATCATTGATCGTAGATGGGCAAACCAACTCCACCTGCCAATACATGCCTTGGCGCGCTTCTTGAACTCAAAATTCTACTTCTTTGATTCATTTAGCCTTTATGAGGATGTCATGGCAGGGGTTGTTGCATGCATTGATAAGATGGCACCTGATCGTGAGTTGAGAGACAAAGTTCTTGATGAGTTGGAGGTGAGATTTGCTATATCTTATTTATGAATTTGGAAATGTTCATTGTTGAGTTTGACTATCTAGAAACATCCATTTTACATACATAAAAACTAATTTTCTATATCTGATTTATCATTTAATTTTAATTTTTTTTCATTCAAGGTCTACAAGGGTGCAGAGGGGAGACTCCTCTCTTCACAACAAGCAATTGACAGGAGAGAAAACAACAACCAAGTAAAATATTTAGTTGACCCAGCAACGCCTCAATGATCTTCTCTTCGTTCGGTACAACATTCGCCTTCGAACTAGAAAGATGGAGGGCATTTCGCATGAGGCCATTGACTTAGAAGATATTGATCCATATGATGAATGGAACGTGAATGAACAAAATGATGGTGATGATGTCCTCCTCACTAAAAAAGATCTTGCAGAATTAGAGAGAGGAGCAGCAGAAGAAGTAGAAGCAACAGCAATGGATGAAATGGAGGAGGACAAAGACAAGGACTTTGATCTTGAAGAAAAAGAATCAACTCATCATTAAGATGTCGCAGCACCTACTAGTTCAAGGCCTCAAAATTACATTAGGAGAGGAAAGAGGAAGATGTAGACTTTAGTTGGCTGTTTTCCTCATTTGGACATATCATTATATGTAATTTTGTAAACATTTATAAACTTATGCTGCCGTTATACATTTTAAAGTTTGAAACTATGAGTATGAATGATGAAATTTCAAATATTTAGTGTTTGGAGATCATATGACATGTGTATTGTTTCAATTATGGCTCTTATGTTCCCTAAATGCATTAATTTGTTTTTTCTTTGTAAAACTATGGTTTTCTTCTTTGCCGAGTTTTTTGCCGAGTCTGAGTTTTCAAACTATGATTGTAACTACTGTAGTTTCAACACAGCAGAAGCATTTGCATAGAGAGATCCCACAAATGAGAGAAGAAATTTTCCAATATCCTCAGCATAAGCATTTGCATAGAGAGATCCCACAAATGAGAGAAGAAATTTTCCAATATCCTCAGCATAAGCCTTGGTGGGACCAAAAGCTCCTGTAAGAAGGGAGGTGTGATCTGAAATGGATAGTGAAAATCAGAAAATAATCAGAGAAATAACTTTCAGTCTTCAGGTGAAAAGCTGCAACAAAAACTATGTAGGGATAAACTAACACCTGTGGAGTTGAACCTACACCTGCAAAAGGACTTTAGCCAAAACCATACCTGTGATTTTTAACTTTCGACTATGGAAATTGGAATATGAAACAAGAAGGCAACCTTTTCACTTCCTCTTCCCAAAGGATCCTTCTTAACTCTGCAGGGAATGCTTCAATGCTCCATATAGAGCTTGAGAGCACATTTTGAAATAATGGGAAGAAGAATGAATCTGCAGATATTAAAACTAGACCCACAAATTGTAATTATAATTAGAAGCACAGGCTTGCCAATTGTTTATGCAGCTAGTGGAGCAAGGAGCAGATTGCAATCCGCGGTCTTCACGACTTATTGAATGGAACAAGGGACAGATTGCATCCATGTATTTCAGCATACTCATTGCAGTTACCAAATTTCTTAATAGGTTACCGCAGAAGTATTGTTGCTAGTGCCACTACCAAAGTTGTTTTTTCTCTCATTGAGAGATTCTAGGGAAATACCTAGTGTTACTTATCTTTCAGTCTTTCGTTCTAACCCTTTTGCAGTCCTAGTAAAAAAGAAAGAAGAACTATGCAAATGTGCATAGATTTTGTAGCTATAAAAAATTGGTACCCAGTTCCCAAAATTGACGAGTTAACCGATAAATCACATGTAGCGGTGTACTTCTCAAAAACTGACTTGACATCCAAGTATCATCAAATACGTGTGAGAAAAGAGGATGTGCATAAAAGTGCTTTCCAATAGCATTTTGGACATTTTGAGTTTTTAGTTATGCCCTTTGGTTTTGGTGTTTCCACCTCCACAGCAGCAAGTAGACATGATAAAACGGTGATAGATAACCAAAGATAACAAAATGTGTAATAAGAACTAGTGCTCTCACTACCCTCACTACCTTCCAATCATGTATGAAACACATGTTCAGAAATCATTTAAGAGAATTTATTAGCATTCTTTGACAATATTTTGATTTACAGCAAAACATGGAAGGAACATCTATAGCGTTTGGGTGAAGTTCTAAGAATGTTGAAGACAACAGTCCTTTTTTGCTAAGGGATCCAAATGTGAGTTTGGATTAACAAATATCTCTGACATATTATTAGTGTTGAAGGAGTAGCAAAAGATACAAGCTATTTTAGAGGCCTCCACCAACCAATTTAACACCATTGGGGGGGTTCTTTAGGCTATGTAGCTACCATAGAAGATTTCTCAAAGGATTCTCTCAACTAGCCATTCCGTTGATGGATTTGACCTTTTCCTGTTGGCGATTCATGGCAGGCTTCTCAGGTACTTCAGCTTGTTCATGCAGATATCTGCGGCCCTATGGCCACTCCTGTTCTTGGGTCCAGGTATTTTTTGTTGTCTGTTGATGATTTCAGTAGAAAAATGTGGGTCTATTTTCTTAAAAAGAAATCTGAAGCATTTACTGTATTTCAAAAGTTTAAACCTCTAGTTGGAAAGAGTCTAGGAAATCTATTATTGCTCTTAGGACAGATAATGGGGGGAATTTTGTTCTAATGAATTCTCTAGCTTTTGTGATCTTCATGGCATCAAGCGCTAGTTAACCACACTCCACACACCACAACAGAACAGTGTAGTTGAACGTCGGAACAGAACAATCACTGAGATGGCTAGGTCCATGCTTGAGCACAGACATGTTTCGAAGAAATTTTGGGTGGAAGCAATTAACACTACGGTCTACCTTTTGAACCAGTCACCCACTGTGGCGGTCAAAGGCAAGACTCTGGAAGAGGCCTGGTCAAGTCGCAAGCCCAAAATCAGTCCCCTGAAGGCTTTTGGCTCTCTTGCCTATGTTTGGATCCCTGATGTGTCTCGCACCAAGTTGGATGCCAAGAGTCAGAAACTCATGCTTGCTGGATACAATAGTCTTCACAAAGCCTACTGCTTGATCGACATTGAGACATCTCGTCTCATGTACAGTCGTGATGTAGTCTTTGATGAGCAGCGAGGACCGTTCATGCATGTCTCTCATGTTCCTGATTTAGCAAACCAACCTATGAAGGCTCATGATTTGGGAGTTCGTCTTCCATTAGGTCCATCTCCTGGGAGGGCTCCAGCAGCTCAAGTAGCTCCAGTAGTACCGGTGATTCCTGTACAGACACCTCCGGCCTCTCCTCCAGGTTCACCTAGATATGCAGATGCTTCTCCTGAGTTTGATCCAGATTCTTCTGATTAGGAACTAGATCATAGAGCATTGACTGATAATAATGTTGGTCCTCCTCCTCTCCGGCCTAAATGGTGGGCTAGGACACTTGCTGATCTTCGGGATGATGAGCTCATCGAGGGGAGAATTGCTCGAAAGAGGAGCAAACCTACAGAGACTGTCAATATTGCTCTCATGGCCCATATTCACGGTGTGTTTGAATTGCAGACATACTCAGAAGCTAAAGGAATTCCAGAGTGGGAACAGGCCATGAATTCGAAACATCAAAGCCTGCTGAAGAATCACACCTGGGTCCTTTCTAATCTTCCACCAGGGAAGAAACCCATTGGTTGCAAATGGATCTACAAAATAAAGTACAAGTCTGGTGGTACTTTGGATAAGCACAAAGCTCTTCTAGTTGCGAAGGGCTTCTCTCAGCGTCAGGGCATTGACTATGAGGAGACTTTGGCTCCTACAACAAAAATGAGCACTATCAGATTAGTTCTAGCCATGGCTGCTCAGTTTGGCTGGCAGGTCCATCAGATGGACGTTATAGCGCTTTCCTGAATGGTGACCTACAGGAAGAGGTCTACATGACGCAGCCTCTTGGTTTCAAGGTTGCCGGTAAAGAACACCAGGTTCTCAAACTGGTGAAAGCTCTCTATGGTTTGAAGCAAGCCCAAAGGGCATGGTACATGAAAATTGATAAGTACCTCAGTGATCAAGGCTTCCAAAGGAGTTCTTCAGCCTCAAATTTGTACATCAAGACTACTGACAGTGACATCATCCTTCTGGTCATTTATGTGGATGATCTGATCATCACTGGCAGTTCGGCATCTTTGATTCAGGGAATCAAACAGAATTTATGCCAGTCTTTTGATATGACTGACCTTGGCCTCATGCATTATTGCCTCGGTGTTGAGGTTTGGCAGCAGTCTTCTGGTATATTCATTTCTCAGTCCAAATATGCCAAGGCTCTGTTAGACAAGTTTCGTGTACAGTTGTGATGTAGTCTTTGATGAGCAACGAGGATCATTCATGCATGTCTCTCCTGTTCCTGATTTAGCAGACTAACCTATGAAGGCTCATGATTTGGGAGTTCGTCTTCCATTAGGTCCATCTCCTGGGAGGGCTCCAGCAGCTCAAGTAGCTCCAGTAGTACCGGTGATTCCTGTACAAACACCTCCGGCCTCTCCTTCAGGTTCACCTACATATGAAGATGCTTCTCCTGAGTTTGATCTAGATTCTTCTGATGAGGAACCAGATCATAGAGCATTGCCTGATAATAATGTTGGTCTTCCTCCTCTCCGGCCTAAATGGTGGGCTAGGACACTTGCTGATCTTCGGGATGATGAGCTCATCGAGGGGAGAACTGCTCGAAAGAATAGCAAACCTACAAAGACTGTCAATATTGCTCTCATGGCCAACATCCACAGTGTGTTTGAACCGCAAACATACCCAGAGGCTAAAGGAATTCCAGAGTGGGAACAGGCCATGAATTTTGAACACCAAAGCCTGCTGAAGAATCACACCTGGGTCCTTTCTGATCTTCCACCAAGGAAGAAACCCATTGGCTGCAAATGGATCTACAAAATAAAGTACAAGTCTTATGGTACTTTGGATAAGTACAAAGCTCTTCTAGTTGCGAAGGGCTTCTCTCAACGTCAAGGCATTGACTATGAGGAGACTTTTGCTCCTACAGCAAAAATAGCACTATCAGATTAGTTCTAGCCATGGCTGCTCAGTTTGGCTGGCAGGTCCATCAAATGGACGTTATAGCGCTTTCCTGAATGGTGACCTACAGGAAGAGGTCTACATGACGCAACCTCCTGGTTTCAAGGTTGCTGGTAAAGAACACCAGGTTCTCAGACTAGTGAAAGCTCTCTATGGTTTGAAGCAAGCCCCCAGGGCATGGTACATAAAAATTGATAAGTACCTCAGTGATCAAGGCTTCCAGAGAAGTTCTTCAGACTCAAATTTGTACATCAAGACTACTAACAGTGACATCATCCTTCTGGTCATTTATGTGGATGATCTAATCATCACTGGCAGTTCGGCATCTTTGATTCAGGGAATCAAACAGAATTTATGCCAGTCTTTTGATATGACTGACCTTGGCCTCATGCATTATTGCCTCGGTGTTGAGGTTTGGCAGCAGTCTTTTGGTATATTCATTTCTCAGTCCAAATATGCCAGGGCTCTGTTAGACAAGTTTCGTATGCAGGATTGCAAGCCTGCATCTACACCTATGGAGAAAGATCTAGAGTTATCAGTCAAGTCTGATTCTCCTCCAGTTGATGATACTACGTACAGGCAACTAGTAGGCAGGCTCATCTAGCTCTCTGCTACTAGACCTGATATCAACTCCACCGTCGGTTTATGACAGCTCCCAAGACTGATCATTGGATGGTTGCTAAGCATGTGCTTCGTTATGTGAAGGGCACTCCTGATTTTGGGATTCTCTATTCTCGAAGTCCTAATCCTAGACTCGGTGGATTCACAAATTCAGATTGGGCAGGCTCTATTGACGATAAAAAGTCAACTTCTGGATATGTGTTTAGTTTGGGATTCGGTGCCATCACATGGACCAGTAAGAAGCAACAGGTCATTTCTCTCTCCTCTACTGAGGCCGAATACAGAGGGACAGTTAAGGCAGGGTGTGAGGTTGTTTGGCTTCGTCGGATGCTTGGGGATATGCAGATGTCACCAGCAGGCCCGACAACTTTGTTTGTTGATAACGAAGGCGTTATCAAGTTAGCACCGAATCTAGTCTTCCATGAAAGAACCAAGCATGTAGATATTCACTGTCACTATATTCAGCAGTTGGTTGAAGACGGGACAATACATTTGCAGTATGTTCCTACAGCAGATCAGACTACGGACATTCTCACCAAGCCTCTTGGTCAAGACAGGTTTTGCAAATTCAGAGGATAGCTTGGTGTAGTGGATAGATTAACCATTAAGGGAGGGTATTAAATTAATATTTATCTACTATTAATGGTTATCTATTATCTGTTTGTAAATATCTTAAATATTAGAATGTTTCTAATATTTAGTTTTTTGTAGTTAGAATAGAATGTTTCTATTCTTTACGATCGTTTCCTAAGGAAACATCGTTCCAATCTTTTGTATATATAGATCATTCGATCTTTGTTAATAGATCAAGTTTTTACCACAATAGGTTTGAGAATCAGACCGAAAGTCATATGAATGCTCTTCGCAAGAGTGAAAATATTCCATCATCCAAAGCTGATCTGAAATCACCCATTCCTCCATCTGAAAGTTTGTTTTTACCCAGTGTTCCACGCGGATGCCCTCTCCCCCCCCAAAAAAAAAAAAAAATCATGGAGTTTCCAGGACGAGGATGTTTCGGGTATAGGGGAACACCTCCAAAATGTCTCTCCGCTGCACCCCCACCTCCGCTACATTTCTCTGCTAACTTGGGGACATTTCCCTCAATTTCAAGCCAATAAGAGACGTTTCCTTTAGAGGGGACACAGGGAAGTCTCTGAGACGCACAAAAGTCCTCTCGACATCAAAGAAACTTCAAGGCGTTTCCTTCTGAAAAGGTTAAAAAAAAAATTTAAAAATAAAAGAATAACTTAAATAAACTATAGCAATATAACCCTAAGTTGTTTTTGAAGATAATAAAATATTAAAAGAGACTTCAAAAGTTCAAAGAATCGAAGGTAATGTTATTGTATTAATTTTTTTTAGCATTTTCATTATTCAAGTTTTAACTTTCAACTTTTCACTGCAATAGGTTTCACTGTTATCAAATGCAGATAATGATTTGAAAACACACTCCTTTATAAATGATTATCTCATGGTTGTTTGTCACTAGATAATGTCTCTAGAGTGGTTTCTCTATATCTATCTTCATTGTAGAACACTCACGGTTCAGTGCACCCAAATGACCAGAAAACATTGTATAGTAAAAGAAAAGAACATTACGTATGCAACTCATTTGATACTATTATTAAATTATGTAACTTATATTAATGCAGTTTTGAATCTTGAGCATCTTAAATCTAGAGATCAACACTTGGAAAGCAAGCCTAGAAATTGTCGTTGCAATGTCTATATTTGATATTCATATTTTCAATTTTGACATTTGTCATTTGAATACTACTACTAGACTCTAGTTATTATAATATACATCTTTATTTTTTAAAACTAATAGTAATTTTTCAAGTGCTAATAGTAATACTATATGTATTGTCATTATGTCAACATCGCTCCCCCCCCCCCCCCCCCCCCCCAATGTTCCCAAACTTAAGCTCCAAGTACCCCTGTCCCCAAAATGTGTTTCCCCGTCCCCGCAAGGAAATATCCCCAAACCCTATGGAACATTGTTTTTACCATACCCTTCCTTGACAAGGATATTAGCATTCTCGTCACAAGAAACATCATGGAAGTCATCAATTTAAATAGCATTCCCTAGTCAATCTAAAATTCAATCCAATGTTGCTATTATGTTCTTTTCTTTTTTAACAAACTTATCAACAATAATTGCATGCATGTCAAAAGGATCTTTTTGAAACCCTGCCACATGGTCTTTATGTATCAAGGCACTATCTCCATTCGAATGATTTGCTATGAACCTCTTTTCATTTGTTTGCTTCTCATTTTTTTTAACTAGAAGAATCTTTTTCATTTACTTCTACTTTATTTTTAAAGATGGATCTTAACCACCCAAGATGCTCACGCAGGTACTTGTTTCTCTTCAAAAGTCCCATCTTTTAATGGACCCTTCAAGATGACAAGATACATTGTTCAACTTCTCTTTTCCTTACTCTCTCTTGGTATCTTTTTTCCTTGTCACTGGCTCTCATTGAAAAGGCTCAAACTCGACATGCAACAAATGTCCATATCGTGCAAGGCTCCAAAATGGCATGCAAACATTTGGGTAGTCTCAAAATATAACATACACTGGTAAGAAGCAACATGCAAGACCATGTGTCACCTCCAAACTGACATGCAAGAGTGGTAAACTCACATGCAACTGATTAACCCAACAAGATGGCAGGAAAACCAACTCTGATACCACTGTAATGCATGTCCCTCATTTTTTTTTCAAATAAATGAAACATATAAACTATTGTTCATTGTTAGCTTTATATTGCATGCATGCTAATTAAACCACCTATGCAAAATGTCTTCAAATACATACTAATGAAGTGGGGGGTTGTCACCATCGCCACTCAGTCAGTACAATAGCATGACCAAGAAAATGATATTGCAGCTAACTAAATAAGTGGGGGATTGTCACCATCACAACTTTTAAATGAGTACAATATAATATGCAGCAAAGAGAATACAATGCAAATGTAAACTGGAGATACCCGGATGATAAAATCTGATTACAAACATAAAACCAACATACCCATTTGCAAATAATATAAAATACAGAACAAAAGCACCAAAAAACAACAAATGAGGGTTTCCAAAACCCTAGCCGCTCAACCAAACAGCTCCAAAAGTAACGGTTCGCAAGGAAAATGATTCAACATATACAATGAATTCTAACACCCTTCTCAATCAGTCCTCATGAATAATCTTTGACACTCTGCAGCTCTAAAAATTGAACAAGATGTTAACACCATTGAAGCTCAGTTGTGATCTCTATGTGAAATCACTAAGATATTATGTAATGAGCCTGTCTAGCTCCGACTCAATTTTTCTAACAAATTCACTATTCAAGCAAATTTATAATTGAAATTGTTTGTTTGAAATTAAGTTCCAATAAATATATCTTGAACATGTGCATCAAATCAATCATTTAGAGATATGAGTATAGTCATCCCTCAATTGCCAAATTTATTATAGTTTCAACCAAAATCTAATACATAAAAAGGAACCTGTTATTAATCTCTGAAATCCCACGTCTGCTGAAAAACGTGGAAGCTGGAGCTCTTTATTTACCCACATGCAAGAAGTGTCTGACCTCCACAGGCGATAGCAACAAAAATAAATGATGCCAATGATGGCATTCACAACAGCCCTCAAGGAAGAGATGCAGGTTGTAATTTATCAGTCACAAGCAGCCTGTACATAGCTCTAACTCCCTCCAATCTTCACTCACAAACAACACCCAAAGACTGTCTGTTGAGACGCATGAAATCAAACCCCAGCCTTTGCAATTTCCGTATACTGGAGCTTCATTTGCAGACGATAATGGTACTACAGCAGAGATACTTGCGTCCAGATCTGGTATTCAGAGCAAACACCAGCAGCATTTACCAATTTCTAACCCCTGGATAGTAAGATTATAAACGCCTACAACAGCAAATATAAAGGGCATTCAAATCAGTAACCCAGATCACTGAAGTTCTTCAGCACCACAATATCTTCCTAGCCACAGTTGAACAGTAATGGAAGATGCAAATAAATTCTCTTCTCAACCAAAGCAGATACAGTAGAGAAGTAATTGCAATTTTGCTATACTTCAGCAGCAAACTTGCAAAGACACCACTCATAAATCAGACCCTTATACTTCAGCAAGGGCATGAAAAATCTGACCTTCAAGAATGTCACAAAGACAATAAGCAAATAAGATAATCAAATAATTAGATGCCTTTTGCTCATCAAATGGGCTCATATTTATAATCCTCCATTGACAAAAGTTTCCCAAATGAATTCCACTCAACACAACTCTTTTTTAACTTCCTTTAAAAACATTATTATAATAAAGTATCATTATAATAATG
>MU227546.1:776441-794165 GCA_018584345.1 Thuja plicata
TGACTCAACCCTCAACTTAAGTGAAATTATAAAATTAATTTATAACTTTATAATAAGCCATTTAATGATTTAATAATAATTTGGCCACTAAAATTTAATAACTCCTAAAATACTCATCATTTTAATAAGCCATCTGAAATAGGAGTCACACCTATTATTTCTCCATGTGGCCAAATGCACTTTCCAAAAATAGAAAGGGTCCATCTCAATCAACACTCAACTTACCACAAATAGTAAGCACACAAAACTAAGCTCAAACGAAGACCAACCTGTAACTTACTGAATTGTGGGGAAGACAAGACCCTCCTAAGCCAAGTCTGTGCCTCAAAAGATCCTCTATCCGCTATAATTAGCCTACGAGGATCACAATAATAGGCTAATCTATTAAACTCAGATGCTGACAAAATGGGGACATTAAAGTCCGCCCTCCCCAGGATTGCTTGTCCTCAAGCAATCCGGTAACACACTGAACTCCAACCTCCACCTGGATCCCATAGGTAGAAGCATGTGACATCCCTGCTATCACTGAACCAACTGCATACCAATAACATCATTGGGACCAATAACATAACCTGGAAAATAGTATCTAGTACCTGCACTGTAGAAATCAGAATATCACTAGAACACAACTTTGTAGGAGACCTCAGCACACTCTCCTCCAGTATATCTACCCAATCATCTTGCGAACAATCCAGCTTAGGCACAGACCAACTCTGCACCCGATACAAGTCCTGAACATGGTGAACAAATGTGAAGTAGTATGCACTCCCCACAATATATACCTCACTGGAACTCTGATCATCACCAACGGCCTCTATAGGAAACTGAATTGTATCTACAGATGGTATAAACTCGTGAACTGCAACATCATGTGTACTATCAGCAATGCACACTTGAACATCTAAGGTATTGTTGCTAAGTACCTCACTAGATGGCTCATCTAACACGGGAGTAGTTACTGGTACAACGACATCATTGCTGGAACCTCACTAGATGATTAAGAGTTTTATGATTTCAAAGGGTGGTAATTATGGAAGGATGTGACTCTTACAAAGGGCAGACATGATGAATAGGTGTGACTTCTCCCTCACATTGAAAGATATTAAGGGGAGAAGGTTTCATTTGAGGAGTGCGTCCAAAGGAGATCCTTTTAGAAAAATAATTTATTATTCTCAAAAGACACCAATTGAGGGTGGTAACTCAATTCTTATGAAAGGTGGTGACCCTTTCACCAATAAAGTTTAAAGGAGAAATCATTCCAAGCATTCAAGGATCACTTATCAATCATCACTTATGAATCCACAAAAGGAATCATCAATTAACCAATCAAGAAAACAATCAATCAGCAAATCATTCTATCAAATCATCATTCTCCAATATAACAAACCAGTATTCATTACATCATCACTCCTCAATCATCTAATCAACAATCACTTAATCACCACTCACCAATACCTCAAATCATACAATCAAAGGACTCCATTCAATCAATCAATCATTCAACAACAATCCATATCCATCAATCACGAGGTGAAATATAAAAACAGAAAAAGAAATATATTCAAAAATAAAAGCAGAGAAAAGTGCGCACACACGCACACATATTGCCACTCAAAATTACACAGAATTTATTAATAAAGATATTGAAATATTATGCACAGGAGTCATACATATTGGACCAGCATATTTATAAATTACCTTCAGCCCCAGCCTATATTTATTTATTTCTCCTAGCAAGTGATTTCAAAGAATAAAGAGGCATTTATTCCCTTATTATAGCAGATTTTCCTTTAGCAATATATTTTGAATTTATATCAATGCCTTGACTCTTGCAAATAGGAAGGATAGCCAGCCTTCCAAGTTCAAGAGACCCAAGAATGCCACCCCAAGATGAATGCTATGCTCGTGGTCTAGGGGGCGTTGAGTGCCCCTGGGCTTGAGGTCCCATCAAGTACATCACTCCGAGATGGTTGGAGCCATACTCGTGAGCCGAGGGGTGTTAAATGCCCCTAGGCTTGGACAAGGAGGACAACCTCCAAGGTGGACTAAGGAGAAGGGATCTTACTCCTTCCATACTTGTGGGCCAGGGGGCATTGAGTGTCCCTGGGCTTGAGGGTCTTGTCAAGGACACCACCCCGAGATGGATGGAGCTGCCTTGCTCGTGGGCCGGGGGTGTTGAGTGCCCTTGGGCTTGAGAGTCTTATCAAGTACACCACCCAAGGATGGATGGATAGGAGATCCGCGCATGATCTCGCAATACAAAGACAATTGTCCTTGAGATTGTGGATTGCGAGATATTTCTAATGAATTCCTAATACAATTGACAATCCAAATATGCTTGCTCAAAATGATATTAATGTGGAATTAAATATTAAAGATGGATTGATGGAATTGAATGCTATTATGGATTATTAATATTTATTATATTCATATAAGCTTCTACTGATTAATGATGTGTGCAGATCCTAAACCATAAAATTCCAATAAGGGACTTTGCCGTTGGCAATTTTATTACAAGTTTATGTTACTTAGAATAAAGCATTTCTCCTCTCAAGTTGTATCTGTTGTTTCAGGACTAAATTTAGGTAAATCCCAAAAGGGGGCAATACACAAGACACTCCTGGGAATCCCATTAACATGCAAGGGACATCTCGGCTGAGGTGGTGATGCAGAAGAGGGACGTCTCCTCCAAGTCCCTCTGTCCCAGAAACGTGGGGATGTTTTGAGGGGACCCGTCCCCATGGTGCACAGTAAGAATACAACAAGGCGAAGTGGCTTAAAATTCATAAATCTGCCTAACATATATCACAAGATCATGAGAAATGGTGACCTCCTAAAGGCAATCTTCAATCCAATCATTGAGAAACTGACCAAAGAACAAATTCTTGATGATGTGGCATACTTTACCAAGCATGTTTAGTGTACAACTTTATTGGTTTGATCTTACCAGTTCATACATGAGGATTTGAAAAGCTCACACAAATATGAAGTGATGATAGCAGCCAAAAGTATTTTTTAGTTGAATTTGCATTCTGTCATAATATTCAATAACGTAGTCTAATTGTAGTATTAGTATTTACAATTTTGTAGGATTACATATACAGTTTTGGATGTCTGCTTTCATCGCATAGCAGGATAACTTTGCCTGGATCCCAGTGTGGATCAGAATGTATACCCTGCCACTAGAAAATTAGAGGAAAGCTCACCATATAAAGGAACTAATGCCATAAATACGTCACTACCTTTATGTTTGTTTTTGCAATTATTTAGACACCAGCAAGCACATTTATGGAGAAAGTCACTCTTAGGTTAGGAGCATACCCTTGAGGGGAGAATAAGCTCCAAGAATCTTTCATTCAAATTTCCTATCTGTCACCAATATTGGCACTTGTCACAATCCAACAATGTCCTCGATCTGGTCTAGATTATGAACCGCAGCAAGATAACACATCTCCCAAAGCTACTAATAGTAATAATATTAATCCTGAAGACTTTGAAGAGAGATTTAAGAAGGGAATAAATTTTCTGAGACAAATCATACGGGAGGAGGATTCCTTCTTTCCTCAAATCAAGATGAGGTTTTGCAAGAAAGATATGAAACTTTCGATTCTCATAAATTATTAAAGAGGCATAGATCCCAGATAATCAAGCCCCGAAAATAAAGGATGCTATGTTTTGCCAAGTAACGAATCAAACTCTCCTTATTTCTTTCTCAATGGAACAATGTCATGACTTTCATATCAAGTTAGCAAGACTTGTGTTCCATCTGGTATTGAATACCGAGTAAAATCTATAAATTAATAGAGACTGATACAGAATGCATGATAAACCCTTTGTTCTCAAAAAAGTGCCAAATCATATTTGCTTTTCACTTTGCTTCAGAAGATGCTGGCAAATTACCTTGTGATTGCATTACGAGAAGACCCTCCTATCACAAGTTTTCTGATGCTGAAGTTTGAGACCTGCTGAACAATTGCCAATGCTACATCATCCTCTTCTACAACCACAATCTTTGTTTGCACCTACAATCCCAATGATCAACTGGTAAATACACATAGTACATCTTCATCTAGTATTTTTGCTTACTGTAAATAACTTTCTTCAAATTATTGCCAGCCTGGGCACAAGGTTTGAATGACATGGTATAAACCAGATAATTTTAACAGTTACCTGTCTCCTTCTGCACAGCTGTTCATACGGTAACAACATTTCTTTTGTTTGTGCTTCCACCCCTTGCATATAACCAGCAACTGCATCTTCGCATACCTGAGAAATTGGTACATAGTTTCCCACTACAGATGCAAAAAAGAAACAAACCAAATCAGCTAGATGCAACCTAGAAATCAACAGATTTAATTCTATATTTTTCTTTTCATTCTAACTTCCTTGTAGCTCTAGCACCCAGAATGAAATCCTAAAGTTTATATACAGGACAAGGATTTGTTGAGGGAGTCACTGTTACGATTCTTTATTTTGACAGAGACACTGGGAAAGAAAGTTTTGACTTACAGTCAAGTGCTAAAATGTCAAATTCTACAGTTATTGTAGTTTTAAAGTGGACAGATAAATTTCAGATATGTAAATTATAAAATCCACCTGTTAACTTGCAAAACGAAAAATCCGATGTCCCAATCAGTGGCAAAATTTTAAGTTCTGAGTGTAATGAATTATGAAACCCATTCATAAGACTAAAATTTTCTAGCACATCCATTGAAGATAATGGGATACAGATGCAATCTTTATTACATGCGTTAAAAGCTTGAATGCAAAATTTCCTGTAAGATCAGGGTAAACCAATCAACTCAATTACATCATGGTTTTATTATCCAGAAATTTGTTAAAAGAAGCCAAGACCCCTACTTAGTGATAACATATAAGATATTTGGTAGATACTTTAAACAATGTTTGTTGGCTTCATATGAAACAAGGCACTAGAAAAAGTGCTGATGGTTTACTCCAAAAATTAACTAAAGTCTAAAACTAGAAAATTATAGCATGAATTTTGACCAATGGAAACTTGAAACTTGTGATGTCCCCATTTTGAAATAATATTTAATAATAAATGATAATAAAATTAATATAAAAGAATAAAAATTAAAAATTAAATTAAATTAAAAATATAAACTAATAAAATTAAAATATAACATAATTAAATTTAGTTAAGTTAATGAAGGGTCAAAAGGCATGAAATGAAAAGTTGTGTCTCCCTCAAACATGAGGTTTAAAAAGGGAGGAGAAAAGGGAAGGTGGAATCAAGGAAGAATTAATGGAAAAGAAAAAAGGAATAAAAATAAAATAAGGAAATGACCCCTCAAAAGGCAAAGGTTATGAAGGGTTGTGACTCTTCTAAAGGGTGGTAATTATGGAAGGTTGTGACTCTTTCAAAGGGCATAAATTATGAAGGACATAAATTAAGAAGGGTGGTGACTCTTCTAAAAGGTGGTAATTATGAAGGGTTGTGACTCATTCAAAGACTGACAATTATGAAGGGTTGTGACTCTTTCAAAGGGTAAAAATGATGAAGGGTTGTGACTATTCCAAAGGGTGGTTATGGTGAAAGGTCATGACCATTACAAAGGGCAGGCATGATGAAGAGGTGTGACTCCCCACCATTGAAGATATAAAGGAGAGATCAACTCATTTGAAAGGCACAAGGAATATCTATCTATTCATTAGCAGAAAGTGAAACATAAGCAGATCTAAAAGATGATAGCAGACCTACATGATGAATAAGAGCAGACATAACAGAGATAAACCAAAATCAGTAACAACGATCAAGGCAAGAAGCAGTGATCATCATAATATAAGAGAAAGCAATCTCCATCAATAACTATGGACATTCTGGAGTCGAACATAGAGCAGGTCTAAGGTGGACATTATAAGCAGATATTAGCTAGGGTTTGCAACTTTGCATCAAAGTAGTCACCACCTGCACACAGATCCAATCATCAAGAAAGCATCGAACCATCAGGAAAAGCAATTGAAAGCATCAGTGCTCATAAGAGCAGACCCATACATTACAGTGATCAGAATCAGAGATCAAAATATATTGCAGGCAGTAGCATTCTTACCCATTGGTGGGTAGAATAGAGGGTAATCCCAAAAAAAGGGACATTACATCAATATTACAAAGAATCCTGAAATCAGTAATGACAGCAGAAAATCAAGATAAGGTTCCTTTTCAGAATTATTCTTATAGTTATCAAGTTGAATATCGTAATAAAATTCCATCTTTCTAGATAAATTTATATTTATGATATAATGCAGTTATCACTCGAAGTTGGAATCACTGTTTTAGGGCAAAAATCAGAAATGTCCCAAAATGGGGACAATACAGACCTATGAATAATTCAAAATTGCAGATATCATGTTTCCTAAAAGCAGAACCTTTGCAAGAAATGGTTGCATGATGCATCTTATAATGGCTGTATGTTTTGACAGAGGCTTCCATACTTTTAAAAACCATGCCAAAACTGGCCAACTTGCAAGACAAATCAGAAGGTGAATGTGACCAGTTTACTCGCTGGCGAGTTCTGCATGGAGACTCAACAAGTGACTCGTGAGTTAACTTCCCAAAAATCAGGAGTTTGTGAGAAGAAATTTCCTAGCAACTCATAAATACAGTTTGCAGCCAGAGAAAAGCATCAATGCATTTCATGTTTACACAATTTTTCCTTCGAGCTCTCACTCCTCCAACATGTTGACAACATTTAGTGCATTTGCAAGTAATAACTTGCCAAAAATTAGGAGTTTGTGAGAAGAAATTTCCTAGCAACTCATTAATACAGTGTGCAGCCAGAAAAGCATCAAAACATTTCACTTTTTCACAATTTCTCCTTTGAGCTCTCACTCCTTCAACATGTTGACAACATTTAGTGCATTTGCAAGCAATTTCAACGGATTTTGTATGTATGTACTATGTAGCCTAAAAATGTCCTTGCTTGTGTTCTTTATTTTGTTTTTCACTCTCATTCTACGTGATTTTGTTGTTTAGCTAGCTTCTAGGGTTTAACTTCACATTTTATCACCCTCAATTTAATTATTTTATTTATGATAGGGTTTCAAATTCAGTTTTCTTTTCAGATATGGCATCAGGTGGCAATCCTAGGGACCCTCGTTGGAAGAATGGAAGGCCAGAGGGAGAAAAAACACAATTAGCGTGTAACTATTGTGGGAAGAAGATCAGAGGCATCAACGACCTCAAATATCATCTTGCATGGATTTGTGGAAGCGATATTTCTTTTTCTGATAAAGTAGAGACCAATGTTATACAAGAGGTTATAGCTCTCCAGTCTTAATGTGAGATGAAGCAAAATGGATGTTGGCACATGTAGCAGCACAAAACATTATAAATAATTATGAATTTGATCACATAGTTGATATGACACTCCACTAATGGCTATGATGTTTGAGATTTATGAACATATCTATTTTCTACTATGACCTAAGTTATAGGTCCTTGAATCAGAAACAAAAGAACGAGCGAGCGTGGTTTTAGAAAATCCACAATCACAACCTGCCATTTCAAGTACCTTGTAGGTTGTGTTATGTCCCAAATGAACCCAATGGGTTCCGAAAATGTTAAGAGTTCTGCATGTTCATTTCCAAGAGAACCTATGGCCAAAAACCAAAAATAAATGCAAGAAAAATCTAAAGAAACAAATTTTAAAGCTTTTGAATTTTAGATCTCTAAGAGAATCTAACAAATTTAGTTGTCTTTCTCCCTCTCAAAAATGGTGCACTCGATAATTCTTGATTACATTAAACTCACTAGTATCCATGGTGGCTTTGGTTTCCTTTTTCTTTATGTTGATGACCTTTTAAAAAAAAAAAATTTAAAATTAATATATCATATACCTCATATATTGAAGAATAAACATTGGAGATCCTTTGTGGTCATTTTGGGAAGAAATTTTAATTTATTTTTCCTCACTTCGCAAGCTTTATTCTTTTTTAAAATAAATAAATATAGGATTCAAGAACTTTAGTTGTAAAGTTTACGAGGGCTCCATTGCCTAATAGACACAAGAATGGATGAAGATAATGAATGGCCTTGGTTGGACATAGCGTTTGGTAGGGATATGATATTTGCTATTGCAATTTTATATTTACTTTTTTCTAAAACAACAGTAAGTTTCGGAGAGGTCTCCACAAGCATTAAAATTACTTGCCCATCTACATGTTTTACTTGTATGATTTGGTTTAAGCGCAGTCCAAATTGTGCCTCCTCTCATATAAGGAAGTCAACAACAAGCAAGGGACAATGAATAAGTTGGGGCATAATCCTTGAGAAAGAAAACTTGAATGCATCTAATGTGTTTTGAATTCTGTATATTTTCTTTTTTTCTCTTTTTTTCCAAATTATCAGTACCTTGATATATTATATATTACAGTTGTACCCAATCAAGGGGAGGAAAGCAGGGGAGAAGGGGGTGAGGGGGTCACTATACCAGCATATCCAAACCAGCAACTTAGACTATGACCCTTGAGAATTTGGAAATGACAGTAATAAGTAAATGAAAATGATCAATGATATGTAATAGTGAATTGTAATTTGTAACAAATTAACTTCCTTTTGGATCTATTATTATATAAATGAATGAAAATCTACTTATATTTTCTCTATCAGTTTTATGCATTTTTTAAGATTGTTTTGTAAATATATTTGGTCTTTTTATGTTAATAAATTTGACCGAGATATGAGATTTTTGCCGAGTAACAAATCTTTAAACTAAGGAAACTTCTACTGATGCAACTTTCAGACATGCTTTCTCTTGCATCCTGATGATGGATCACGGAGTGTGATCCGAAACGTTAATGATAAAAAATTCTTACACAATTGAATCAAGAAACTTTCGTGCATTCATATGGATTGTGGAAATCTAATAGCTTTGATGTGCAGATTGTATTGACTTTAGCAGGCACATTTTATAGCATGAAATGAAAGAATTTCTCTTTGTCTTGACAGTTAAAGCCTTCCTGTCACACAAAAATTATATCCTTGCATATAAATCTTGAGAAACCTTCATCATGCAGATTACATTCTTCTAGTATTTTGCAGAAACTGTTTAGCATTCAATCTTGGAAAAACTTTCTTCATGCAGGTTACTTTTTTCTAGTATTTAGCAGAACTTTTTATAGCATACGGAACACATGCACGCTGTCATCAAATACTTTAAGATTCCTCAATATGCACTTGCAACATGAGTTACCAATGTATAACAGTAGGAGAAGCTCATTTACAGCAGGATATCATTGTATATGATGCCTTCAAATATATTTCCTATGGTTTTTATTGTATTTCTGAATTCTCTGTAGTTTAGTTAAACGGTTATGGCCATTTCCAAATAGTTGCTAGACAATTTAAAACTGTTTCTAATCCTTTCCAAGATTGGTTCTATCAGTATAAGAGCTTTTTCGAGGCACCATATTTCTAGGTTTTCTCTTACATGAATTCATATGGATAAATCCATAAAAGTTGGCATCAATTGATGTGGCCATCTTTCAATAATGCATCTAGACTATAAATAATATTTTCCTTAACTATTTCCTGTAAACTCTGGGACGATTTTGCTTCAGTATGGATTTGTGTTTATATGAATTAAAACTGGGACTTGTGGTGAATATCAATTGCAAAATGATGCCTCAAGTCTGCAGTTACCCATGGCGTGATGCAAGTGAATTAATTTTGTTCCTAACACGTGGTTTTCCACGAGCAAGATCATACCCTTGATAAGAAATATAGTGTATGGCCTTGACTCTCTTAAGTCTCTTGACTCTCTAAATTCAGAACACATTCGAAGACTGCAACTCGCTGACTCTCCAAGCAGCCTTCTCCGAGTCCATTAAAGGCCCACTTTGTAGTCAGACGAATTTTGCTAAACAAATCTTCACCAACCGTTCTTATTGAAAAATTCATGGAATCTATCCTTCCTTACAGACAATGTAAGGGAGACACCCTATTGTCTTTGATAGTTCATATTGTTTATATTCCTTATTCTTAGGTACTTCTCAAATATTAGCTGCAAGTTTATTATATTAGTATAGCTGCCGTCCATTAATATACACATGTTTCACCTCCTTCAGTTTAACAAGGATATCTTTTTGGTTTATTGGGCTATGCCCTTGTATATAAATGTCCAATTCAAGGGAACATATCTTGTTCTTGTTGGATTTCTAAAGTGAAACTGTCGGGTTTCAACTTTGCCAGGGCTGGGTTCAGTCTTCTTGTGGCTAGGCTCCACCAGCCGGCTCCAGTAACCACCATGTGGCCTTCCTGGGAATTTCTCTGAAGCTAACTTTTTCTCCGCCAGCTCAAAACAAATACAATCGACTGCATAAGAAAGAATCAAAGCATTGGCAATTTGGCATATTCAACACATTTGCTCTTTCATTTTGTTCCCACAGGATATGTCTCTGGTTGCCAAACGTATTTATCAATATGCAGATTTAATTTTGTTAATATAAATCCCAAAACAGTGCACCATAAGACGTTTAATGAATAGCCCAAGTGCTGCTAAAACAATCAATAATAATGACAGGAACAGACAGCATGCGAGAGATTTTGTTAACAAGAGAGTACCAAGTCATTTAGGGGCTACTGAAAAACTCTCCGATACCAAAAATTAGAGCAATCATAAACTACAATTCTATACCCAAAATCAGTCATTCCATCTTATCCTGCACAGAGTAAGGATTCAAGAATCATACTTGGTGTTGGAATTCGAAGGACACGACCTCGGACATTGATGAGCATCAAAGATTGACCCGGAGACATATACTTGTCCAATGCCCACCTTACTGCATGTTTGCTGTTGGTATCTTTGCTCACGGCTACTGCTACGCCTATAGAAGGTGCAACAGTGGCTTCTTCTATTTCCATCTCCATTCGAACCAGTGTGCCGGGGCAGAGAAGAAGAAAGGCAATAAAACTCCCTCAACCCAAGTCAGCATGAAACCCAATTACCATTTCTTGCAAAGTGCGACTCTTCAAACAGTAATTAATTCGACACGCGGGTTGTTTTCTCCTCCAGCTTCCCGCTTTCTTCGTCGTTTGTAAATTTGTGCTTGTGTTTGTTTAAATTCAACAGTAATGAAGTCGGGTCCCACATATAGAGCCCACCAGGCATCCCGGTTGTATCAAAGTCTGAATCATATAAGTTTCCGAGTGGGCATGGAAGCATATTCAGTGATGTGGTCGAATAACTGAAGCATGGAGGCGGAGCAAATGCTTACAAGGATCTAACGAGGGGCTTTCGTATAGCATGGAATAGTAGGTTGTGTGGACCGCCTCTTACTCGAAGTCGCTCTCTAGTGCCGTCATCAAAACAGATACTTCCATGAATAACGCGTCAACGATGCTATGCAAGGATCTTCAAACTGGGAATTTGTATTTAAATGACCTATCTTTTATTTATAGTTATCATCATGATAGAGGATGCTGAAAATGTGTTTATCTCAAGCTTCTTAATAGTCAATTGAATGGAGGTAGAAAATAAAGGTGTTCATGGTCAAACTGCGTAGGTAGGTCTATGCAGTCACATATTTGCACCTTAGTAAACAAAATGTGTTAGCAACATGTGTGTTAGTCTATTGTATTAACGTGTGTTAGTAATTTGCAAACAAATACAATAGACTGAGACACATGTTGCTAACACATTTTGCTAACAACATATTTTGTTTACTAAGGTGCAAATATGTGGCTATAGACAGAGTCGTTTCTAACTTTGTGGAGTAAAAGGATTTCTATTCTCTTCTTTTCTAGGAGTTTTACGTACTTCATAAGAATGGAGTGTGACTCAAAGTTTAAATTTGATGGTTGTATAATTTTTTATTTTTTATACATAATAAAAATTTTAAAAAGATTGTTTCATATGAAAGGTGAGATTTTGGATATATAAGTATAAATTTAATGATGTTTAATTAAACTAAAATATTTTGTCATAACATATAATTAAAATAATAGGAAGTTTCTTGAATATGTTTGTGTATATAATGTATTTTAAATTTTAGGATGATTGTATCACATGGAAGGGAGATTTTGGGGGGTGTAGAGATGGGGTGAGTGGGGTGTGAAGTGATTTTTTGAAATAAGATCTCTCTTAACTTATTTGAAGGGTAAATTTTAAATGAATAATCATTAAAACAAAAAATTACTTGATGGACATGGTTGATTATAACAGTTGACCCTAGGTGCAAGATATTTGACAAAGAGTATTCGAATATTAACATTCTTCAATTTTTTTCATCCTTAAGTTTTTGCTTCTTTCTTTTCTAATTAGCAATTATGATAAGAAGATGAGGAGTGGTTACTTTTATTTCTCGCAAATGATAGTCTAATTAGATTTTTTTGGTTTTTGATCAACATTAAAAATTGATCTCTAGGTATCATTAATTTGCATGCCTCAAATGATGTGGTCAAAAGGACTTAGCTTTAATGACGACTTGCTAACAAATTGTCCAATAAATAGTGGATCTTATGGGGCAACTTTAATAAGGTGAGGTGATTGTTTGGTAGTTTGATGTCATTACTTGCACTACCTACTTATTGTACACATGCAACCACCAACTTGCTTGTATTTTCTATTTCATTTATCAATGTGACCTTAGAGCTTAGTTATTCATTGTTGTGCTTGAGTCTTAGTCCTTTAATGAGCCTTCTTTATTACTCCATGTGGCAAAATTTTGCCACCAATCCTAAATATTTGATGTGGATGACCCTGGAGGGGCTCAAATCAAGCCCAAATTTATCCATATAAGATTTGACATAGAGTTGCTAGAATTGGCATAATATGATGGTTTACATGTGGTGCTACATTATTCTTGCCACTAAAGTTCAAATTGGGGTGTTCTTGTTGATTGTTTATGTTGGGGATAAGGCCCCCAATTTAAGACCTCATCGGTCGTAGCTTCAGATCAAAAGTGTTTACCCCTCTTTCTAAAAAAAAATATTAGAGATAGAGTTTCCAAAGAATTTATTTTTCATATACTTTATTTTTAGTATGTGCTACAAAAATCAATGACATTTATGAGGTTGGCATGCACTTCAAAAAAAATGTTATAGTTTATTCAAGCTTTTGTTTGACATGTTGTAAGCAAGTTAACTTAGCCCAATAGCTCTCTCTCGTATAGACCTGAGCTCTTAAACAATGTCTAGATGTGATTCCTTGTTGTCTTTCAATTGCCCATCCATTGTCAGATTGTAACAAACCAATTTCCATGGAAAACCAACATGAGTTAGTCCTAAAAATAGCTAATCATAAGGCTCTTATAACAACTTCCAATATAAATTATGTATGAAGCTTTCAAAAACTCTTAGCAATTACCTTTTCTAGGTTTTCTAGAAGCCTATCTTACTAAGTCTTTAAGTCACACAATTAGTAAAGGGGATATAAAATTAACACTCAAAGCTGACAATACTAAGCTAATTTGCAATTGGAGATAAATTACCAAGTGCTCAATCGCTCCTATAAGATTATTCTAAAATCT
The DNA here is from genome assembly GCA_018584345.1 of Thuja plicata. Classification (NCBI taxonomy): domain Eukaryota; kingdom Viridiplantae; phylum Streptophyta; class Pinopsida; order Cupressales; family Cupressaceae; genus Thuja; species Thuja plicata. The sequence continues at coordinate 789,930 of MU227546.1, forward strand.
TGGTATTATAAATTCATGGTTTTTTCTTGCTCATTATTTATCCAAAACAAAATTGTATTAAAATTTTAGATACGTGTATTGTTAAACAACATAATTGCAATTTGGGAAGGTACCGAATGGGCTCAAAATTAAAGTAGAAATCTATTTCCATAAAAAATAACTTTGTGTTTCAAGCCTATGGTGAAATTGGATGGTCATTCATTCTTACTATGCAAAATCCCTATTGTTGATTCCCACTTGGTTGCAAGCTTATGTATGAAATGGATTATTCATGGTGAAGTTTCACTTTTATGGTACCCGAGACTTTCCCTTCCAAGCTTCTCCTTTGTTATAACAACACACCATAGATATATACTACATACAAAAAACATTGACAAGGCATTTTCTTTGGGACAAATCTAAGAAAGGAAAATGGTTTCATTAGGTACTTAGGAGTTTTGTTACCTTTTTCCAAGGGATCTGGTGGTCTAGGCTAGCTTGATGTGTATCGTCAAGGCATAGCCCTATGTGTTTAATGAATTATGTTCAATTGAAGGGATGAGGTCTACAAAAAAACTTTTGAGAAATTGCATCTCCTTAAGTCTACCATATGGTCATACAACTAGGAAAAATTTGTGTTTCCACTCTCTTTTGATAACTAGAGCCTTGTTTCAACATTTTGGAGGTCTTTGTCTCTAACGGTGTCTATAAGGTCTAGAATGCTATCAACTATGGCTTTTATAAAATGGAAATGGCTTTCATGATGAGATTTTATTTAATGAGCCTTCCATTATGTTCCACTAGCTAAAGTTCCTTGGATCTATTCCCTCAATTTTTTTAGACAAGATATTCAAACAATTCAAGGTCTTTTCTCTGAGGCTACATGCTCTTGGCACTCTTAGCTTAAAGATGACGAATTTTTTAGTTTAAGCAATCCACATCAAGAATTTTTCCAAGAGATTCTTGATATTCTACCTGCCCATTTGCAACACAAATTTGATGTGCAATCTAGTCATCATTGGTCGAAAGACTATAAATCATATGTTGAAACCCCATTGTCTAAGTACACCACTTGTCGATGATACAAAATCTGAATAATAGATGGTTGTTTCATTCTTCTTTGCAAGCTTAGAGCGAGAGGTTCCTCTATTGATAAAAGACTAATATAACCAATATGTAGTGTAGGTGGTGGTCGTTGAGGGTGTGGGGGATCAAGAGGAAGAGTTAGCAGTGGAGACTTGCATGTTCTTCGAATGATATTTATAGGGACTTGTTGATCCTCCTCACCTATGACTAGCTTGTTTAGAGTGTTTCGTTGGTTGACGATAAGAAGAGGGATTGAGCTAGAGGTAAACGTCAATTACACAATCTATTATCTATATATGTTTGTGCTCAAAACACATTAGATTGCCATACCACAAAGAATTTATTGTAGTTTTACTTAGATGTGTAATATAAATAAGAAATAAGTTTAAATTATTCTAACCATTTTATTCAAAAGTTTTACAATCTATTAATAAAAATGAAAAACTAAGAATAATCATATAAATTTACAAAATTTGGAAGGAAAAAAAAATATAATTGACTTTATATTTTTATTCTAAAAACACAACCCAAGCAAACTCCAACGTGTAAATTTTACTAGAAGAAAAATTAAATGAAAAAAAAAACTGGCAAACTCCTACCGTGTGAATGGAAATTCCTACAATGTGAATGCGAATTTGTAGTTCTCAGACCTTTTGAATGTATTCAAGCTAATTCTTCCTAATTTGAAGTGTAAATGCAGTTTTATTGATTCCTTATATAAGAACATTTTATATATGCGATATTAAAAGCATATTTAAAACTTAAATATTAATGTTACGCAATCAAATAAATGTTTTATCTTTTCCTCCAATGCGAGAAAACAAGTCTTCAAATTTGGGATGATGACAGATCATTTTTTTTGTTTGAAGAATTCCTTGCGTCTCTTTTGAATGGAAAAGCATGTATATGGACATTCTACGATTTCCATATTTACAAGCAAACAATTATATTTTTATGGAAGATTTTTTATTTTATTTATGATTTTGTTTTATTATCTAATTAATATGGAAGCATAATGCTATGTTGATTTTTTCAGTTGAGATTTTAGAATTAGAAGACAATCTTTCGACCTGAATTAAGTGAACATTGAGAAGTATGATCTCCATGTCATTTCTTATATTATATTTTTAAAATTTGACTTTTTGATAAATGGCATATTTAATAAACATATTATTAATTTTGACTTTTGATAAATGATTCAATTAAGAAACATCAATTACATTTACTAATTCAATAAATGTGATTACATAATTTTTCAAAAAAAAATTGTCCAATAAATAACAGATGGAGAAGCAGCTTGGTAAGAGACATCAGAGACAAAGGTTTCATTGCCAAAGGTTTCATTTATGGCAACTTCCAAAAAAATTGCTAAACAATTTAGAAATGTTTTTAGTTCTTTTTAAGAGGGTTTGTATAAGTATGAGATCTGTGTCAGAGTATTGTCTTTCTGAGATTTCTTTTACATGAACTCATTAGGATAAATCTGTCAAAACTGCCATCAATTTATGCAACTATCTTTCAATAAATAATGCTTATGGACCATGTGTAATATTTTCTTTACCCATCTCTTGTAACTATTAACTCCCAAAAGTACACCCGATGCTAAGCTCTTGAAAACCTAGCACTTTGGAAGAACATGAGAACAACCATTAGTTGGTGGGTGAGCTATCATATAGTTGGACCTCCGGGTTCTAGGTCGGTTCCTATATGATTTTACCTAACACTTCACCTAATCTATGAAAACCTTTAAAAACTTGATGGAAAAGGGATTATAAATGACTTGAAAATGAAAACTTCTAAAGAACAAGAAGGTGATGCACCAAGATGAAAATAATAGTCAATTGATCCTAATCACACAACGAGCACATATGACGGAAAACATAATACATCTTACAAATTAGTTTCATGCATAACAGTGTTTCATAAGGAGGCTCTTTACCACAGTTAGAAGGATTAAAATCTCAACTAAATGATGCTTACAAAACACAACTCGTGACCTACACATGAAAGCTATGAGCCTGGAAAGATGCAGAAATGAGACTAAACATTAAGGTTTCACAATTGAAACACTAAAGAACATCAATCAATGTTGCATACAAACACAAGTCTGAAGGTAGATCCAAAATCTGAATATTATGCTCAGAGGCAAAGTAAACCATAAACCATTACATGCGTAGTGGCAGAAAAAAAATAAGTGCAAAGGACAAAATTCTGTCACATATACATATATTCCGACTCCCAAAAATCCACTCCTTTCACAAAAGAATAAGGAGAAAGGATAAATAGAAAAGACTCCCTCCAATACCCTGAAAATGAGGAACTGCACTTCAAAATATAGGGGTCGGATGTCAACAAAAATCCTCAAAAAGAGGACCCAAAATCTCCACCTAAGGTCTCCAAATAGCACCAAAGTCCTATTTGACCAAGCACAAGTGATGAAAACTCCAAATCTACCTATAGTTGCTCCCAAAATGATTCAAATGACTCATAACTTGTCTCTAAGTTCAACGTGAACTCCAAACCACTTGTCAAAATAAAATGTCACCATTGTTCCATCAAAGTCTTCACAAAAATTGAACTCTTGTTTACTCCTTTGACTGAAAATGATTACTCCACTTGGCACCAAAAGAACACCACCTCTCCTTTGGAACTCTAAGTTAAAATAAGAGTCCTATTTGACCTTTCTGTGAGGCCCATCCCGGACCCCCATCATAGTTTTCTAGTCCTTGCTTATGATAGATTTAGCATATGATACTTTACTTTTGATGCATTATTAGACATTATGGACCTTATGCCTTATGTCACGGATTTGATTATTATGGATGCATGGACATATGATGCTTTATGACGAACATTATGGATCTTATTATGTTTTCTAGTTTGGACATTTATTTTGAAATTATAAATTCAGAAAAACTCATTATGATTATATTATGGTTATTGAAGAGATTTAGAATTATTTGATTTAAATGTTGAATTTCAATTTATCGCAATGTGAATTTTACCTTATGATAAATGTTTAAGATGAGAATTACGTAATCTTTTGATCTTTAGTAATAACTTAGTATATGGATGATGTTCTTATGTTCTAAATAATAATTATCTCTTTATGATGTATATTTATTTTCTCGGGCTACTGATATTTGAATTGAGTGTGCAGGTGAGAAACCA
>MU227546.1:810403-821761 GCA_018584345.1 Thuja plicata
GTGAACGATTGAGATTAAGAGGCAAAAATCAAAGGCTATGATTAAGAGGCAAAAACCCACCACTTAGAAAGATGTGAAGAAAAATGAATTTTTATTTAATTTTTAATTTAATTCATTTCCTTTTTCATCAAATAAAGTGCTTTAAGTGGAGATTTTTATTTATTTAATTAAAAGAGAGGTTTTCTTTATAATTAAATAAATTAGAAGAATTTTATTTAATTAAATGGGAGGAATTGAATTTAATCAAATAAGAGGAATTTAATTTAATTAAAAGGGAGATTAAATCTTTTAATTAAATAAGAGGAATTTTATTTAATTAAAAGGGAGATTAAATCTTTTAATTAGATAAAAATGATGAAACCTTAGGAAATATTGAAATAATTGAATAAATTACAATTTGATCAAAGAAATTGATTTGAATTGAAAATGTTCCAAAGCATTGATTCAGAAATTTGATAAAATGATAAAATAATAAATGGGGCCCAAAGTCTAGGCGACCATTTTAGGGTGCATACAGTGGTGAGTCAAGGTGACTCATTGAAGAACACCTCTATCATCTTCCTTCTAATTTTGATGTTTATTTTTCTATTCAAATAAGGATCATGACTGAATAGTATAGATGTATAGGCACTATTTAGGAGTAAATAAGTCATTGCTTAGATCCCCTGGGTCTAACCCACACTTTCTTTCATTTTTCAGGACAAGGAGACACTTGGAGGCTAGGAGACACCAGAGTTGTAGACCTACACCAATAGAAGCTGACCTACACCAACCATATACCACTAGACAATGGTTGGTTCCCTTCTATCTCTTGTTCTATGCACTTGTACTATTTAACTTTGCATGTTTCTTATTTGTATAGGAAATTAAAGTCCCCTCTCATGGTCTTGTGTGAGAGAAACATTTATTCAATAGATCACATTTCTTAATCATCTCAATTGCATAAAAGATGTAAATCCTTTATCGAATACAATTGAAAGATCTAAAATTTATTCCATGTAGTCGAAATATTTAAAATAAAACTAAATATAATGATCAAGGTTTTCTACAAAAAATGTACCTTATGCCTGATGCACTTGATTTCATCACTAAATTGTAACCAGTGTAAAAATTTAGTAACAATTTTGGTCACATCTGTTGATTGTCTGCTTGCTAGACATAGGGAAACAATAGCTTATCCATTGGGCAACAAAGTCAAATGCAAAACACACAGACACATAAAACTAACCACCGTTTATGGCTGGTTGTGACCATATTTGTGAGCTATAACAATGAAAAAACCTCATTTTCCTATTTGACAAGTGTGCTCATGATCACTCATAAAGGATGATTAGATTTCAAATACAAAACCTATGGGAACATAAATAGATCAAACCTTAGGAAAACAAAAAACACTCAGCTAAAAAAAAAAACTAATTGTGCTTGGACAACACTTGGAAGAAAATGGAAACACACCTAACCTATGGTGTAGTAGCACCTTATTGAATGCATTAAACCTACTCTAAGTTGTACAAGGTAGATCAAGCCTCAAAGAAATGCTTGAAGTGTATCCCATTGAATGGGATAGGCAGAAATTCTCCTTCCATAATTTCAAGTTGGAATGCATTATGTTGTTTTCATTCTGAATTAACAAATGTACCACTCCACATGTTGTCAAACTTAGTGTGTCTCCCTGGTATGTTCTTGAGCTCATCCCATCTTAGAACTAGATCCCCGTCTCTGAAAACTCTAGGGACTTACTTCCTATAAAAGGTCTTCTTCACCTAAATTAGTTGATATTCAAGTGATTTCCAAGCCTTATCCCTTGTTTCTTCCAACTCCAAAAGATGAGCATACCTTACTGCCATAAGATCATTATCTTCAAAGAGCATCAATTGATTAGCAATATCTAGTGTAGGAAGCTCAGTAGAAATAGGAAGTATAAAATCTTTACCATAAAATAGGGTATAAGGATAATTTCACATAGACCTTTTTGGTGTTATCCTATCTGCCCATAAGGCAGATTTCAACTTTGTGTGCCAATTCCGCTGATTATCCTGCAAAGTCCTTTTGATAATCTGAATCAGATTCTTATTAGTAGACTCTGCTAATACATTACCTTGAGGGTAATAATTAGATGATGTATTCAGATAAATGACATTCTTAATAGCCCAATTTGTTACTCTCAAACCAATAAAAGCTAAAGCATTATCTGAAACTATAGACACATGCACTCCAAACCTTGTGATAATATCCTCATAGAAATTGAGGGTAGCTAATTCAGTAGCTTCTTTCAAAGCTGCTACTTTAGTCCATCTGGTAAAATAGTCTATAGCGATAATAATCCAATTGTAATTTTCACTTGAAGGTGGATTTATAATACCAATGAAATCAATGCTCCATTTCATAAAGGGTTGCTCAATATGAACTGGTTGCAAGGGCAAAGCTGGAAGCGTTTCCTTCCCTTTGAAAAGGGCACATTTGACACATTTCTTGGCCCAAGTATGGACATCCTTGAATAGATATGGACAGTAATAACTATCCCTAATGATTTTATATGTTGTAGTCTTTGGGGGAAAAATGATTCCCTGCATCATGAAATTCGTCTAACACTCCATTGATTTAATTAACAATAATACATCTAAAAAGTACACCATTATGATCCTTTTTGAATAATATATTATTAATCAAAGCATAAGGTATGTATTGGAGTCTAAAATACCTTATTTTCTCCTTAGTTTGACTGGGTGGATGCTCACTTGTTTGCAGAAAGTGGGTCATTTCTTGCAACCAACTTGTTGGTTGATCACTTGCAGCTGCAACATTATTAACAAGAACTGCTTCTTTGCTGCTTTCTACCTCCTGAAAAGGTTCTGCAACCATTTTTTTCATATTGACCCTTACCCCTCACTAGCTTAGTGATCTTTATGTCTATATCATACTCCATTACTTTCGTGATCCACCTTGCTCTTTTCTCATTTAGATCCCCGCTAAGAAATAATTCCTTAACACTAGGGTGAGCAACCATGAAATGGATCTTATTATTAGACAACATATGCCTAAATTTTTTTAAGCTTTTAATCATAGCCAATGCATGCTTCTCAACAAAGCTATAATGTTGTTCAAAATCTTCAAGACCTTTGCTGAAAAACGCAATGGGATGCTCAAATCCCTCATCATTTTTCTGAACTAACATAGTTGAAATAGTATCCAAACCCCCATAAGCATAAAGTATGAAATCCTTTAAAAAATTAGGATTTACTAGAGTAGGGGTAGATGCTAATGCTTCCTTAAGTGACTAAAAACTCCTTCCTTCATTTTCCCACCTGAAAATGACATTTTTCTTTAACATAGTAGTCAATGGTTTAAGAAGTGCAACATTATTTGGTATGAATCTCCTTACAAAATTAATTATGCCTATGAAACTATGCAATCCTTTTTTATGAATAGGCAGGGGTAGCTCTAAAAAAGCTTTAATTCTCCCAACATCAATGGATATACCTTCTTTTGACACAATGTGTCCTAAAAGCTTACCTTCATGTACTGCAAAGATGCATTTTTGGTGGTTCGGGGATATGCAAAAATCCCTACATCTCTCATACACTTTTTAAGATGATTTAAATGTTGATCAACATATTTTGAAAAAATTGTAATGTCATCAGGTTACACAAGCACTATTTTATATAGCAGACCCTTAAAAGTCATATCCATTTCTCTTTGAAAGGTGGCACCAATGTTAGAAGCCAAAAGGAATTCTCTTATAGGCCATTATGCCCCACCTAGTGGTAAAAGTTGTTTTATACCGGTCTTCATCCTTTACTAGTACTTGATTATAACCTGAATGTCCATCTAGTAAAGAGAACCTTTCAGAACCAGCCACTACTTGAAGGATCTATTCCATTGAGGGCAATGGGTAGTGGTCTTTCATAGAAGCTCTATTCAGGTCTCTAAAGTCAACACATAGCCTATTCTCTCCATTTTTATTTCTAACAAGTACCACATTGGAAACCCAACTTGTGTGTTTGATCTCATAGATAATACCCCCTCAATAAGCTTGGTCAATTGCTTAATCACGAGAGGTTCTAATTTGGGATTAATGGGCCCTTTTTTTTTGCTTGACAGGCTTGGCATTGGGAATAAATTCGATAGTATGTTGTGCTATCTTAGAATAAAAACCCTTTAAGTTAGAATATTCCCAAGTAAAAATATCGAGAAAATCTTGACATAAGTTAATAAAATCATACTTCTCTTGTTGTGAACAAACTTTGCAAATCTTAAGGAATTTACCTTCAGCCACCTGAACATACTCATAATGGTCATTTTTGACTTGCATACTTGTCTTACTCTTTTTGAGCCGGTCATCTGAACTGAAGATTAATTCCAATATAACCAAACCTTTGGGAAATTTGTTAGACTTAAGCTAAATAATCTAATCATCATAGTGATGTTTAATCTTATCTTGATTAGAAATAGAAAATACATCCTCCTCTAAAATAAAACTTAATATATGTTCATCACTATCAAATACCTGCCAATTTGTGTTATTATCAGGGATAGATGGTCTCACAACCACCTTGACATGTTGCTGCATATTTTCCTTGCTTATTTCATCTGTAATGTCAAGTTGAGCACCTACAACAACAAGCCTATCTGCATGTTGATTTTTAACTCTACGTATGCAAAAAATATTAAAAGCATTAAATTCCTCAATCATGTCCCATACCCTATGTTTATACAACTTCAAAGTATCATTTTTTGTTGTGCTTAGACCCCTCACATGATTTAAAGTCAGTTCACTATCTTCATCTACCTTAATGCAGTTGATCCCTCTTTTCCTTGCCCATTCTAAACCTTACAGTGGACCTTCATACTCATCAACATTATTATAATAGGAAAAAGAAAAGAGAAAAGAAAAAAAATAGTTATCTTCCTATGGGGATACCAACACAGCACCCCCTAGCACCATTCTTACTCCTCAAACCATCAAACAACATTTCCCATACCTCATTTTGTTGTTCTGAAGTCTGATCTATAGCCTTAACAAGATTATGTATAACTAAATCGTGTTCATGGATCATATAAATGCCTAAACCATTTTTTTTCCAAAACAAAATTTTCATCATTGAAAGCACTCTTTGTTTCCCACTCATCCAAAAGGATATCAAGAATGTCATCTATTTGCGTATTTGACTCAAGGACAACAAACTTCTCCTCATTATCAAAAGACACCAGATTTTCATTTACGATACTAGGGACATAAGGCTTTATATGGTCCTTAGCAAGGATTTATGACTTTATGGTGACCTTAGTTCCATATCTAGTCTTGAATAACACATGGGACCAACCAGAGGATAAGTACCCCCAATCTTTGTTGTGAAGTCTCTGGATAAGCACAATGCAAAGTAAGAAGGGAGATCAATAACATAAATATCCCGTGGTATTGAAAAATTTGGGCAAGCATGGAGAGTCAAAATTGCATCCTTAATAAGACCAACAATGTTAACTATAGAACCATCAAGTTGTACTACCCCTTTTCTAAGGTTTCATACTTTAGTCCTAGTTGGTCTGCAATTTTCTTGGGCATAACATAACTTGTGGCCCCATTGTCAACCATACAGTTGTGAACTAATTTATCTCCTATAATTAATGAGACATAGAAAGGAGGAGGCTTGACATCTTTAATAGATGGAGTTTTATTTTTCTCATTGGCATTGGTTAACATAGACCTAGCAGGGATATTTTCAACATCATTAGACTTATCCTTTTTTGACAATGTAGAGAGTAACAAATCAGATTGGCCTGGTATTGATAAAGAGTCCCACATACTAATTGAAACATTCATTTTTTCATACTTTCGACAATGTTGAAAGGTATAGTGACATGTACCTTTTGCTCAACCTTAGGGGCATAAGGATCTGCTTGCTATTATGGCTATGAGTTGGCAGTTCCTTGAGGTGGTCGTGACAAAATTTTGGGTTTTTGAGTAGTATATGGTCCTGCAACAATTGCAATTTTTTTTCTACCATATCATTATCTAGAGCCCTCTTATTAGCTCTAGTATTTGCAGCAACTAGAAGGTCATCATTACTCATTCCACATAACTCTTCACCTTGCCAATTCATGAATGTAGCATCAAACATAGGTATATCTGGTTTTTTCTTAGGTTCACCATCAAGTATAGGCTATGAAGCTACAATATTATGTATCAATAATGCTTGATTAATGAAACCATTAGAGCATGAAGCTTGATAATGGGGTTGGTTGCATGGATAACACCACTCAAAATAAGCTACATAGTTGTTTGAGATGGAACTATATCCTTCATAGCATTCAAGGGTGCTGGTGCATATGGCCTAAAAGTCCTCTGATTCACATTTTGTCTATTTCCAATATAATTACCTTGATGAGGCTGCATATTGTCTTGGTATTGTTGCCTTTGATTTTGTTGTGTGTGTGGGAAATTACACCTTCATGAAATTAGGATTCTAAACTACAATTCTATGGAAATAAAACAACAATTTAGCCTAAGAATTGAAATTAAATCCATGACATCTCATGGTTCTCTATCTAAGCTTTGCTGAAAGAGCTCTCAGCCTTAATCTCTCTCAAGGACAATCCTAGAATGAGAAATTTAAAGATAAAATGCCTAAATCTAGCTCAATTCTCTCAAATGATATGAAATTCTAACTCAAATGCTCATGATATGCTCCTCAAATCAACAATTTGCTTCTACAAATAATCAAAATGCAATGCAAATGCTCACTATGCTCTCAATTGCTCACAAATTGCCTATAATAAAGATGCTATGCATTCAAATTTTCTAGGATATGAAATGCATACAAAATGGCTTGTATTTATAGCAAATTCCCAAGGGTAGGGGGTAGAGTGAATTGACCATGGATTAATGCTTGGTTGAGTTTGATCCCTCAAATGATTTCAAATTGGGGGACCATTTAAATGGTTTTCCTCAAAGGGTGGGACAAGAAGACAAGATCCTCAATTCTCATTGGTTGATCAAATTGAGTTGAAAGAAATTAGGATTTATTTAATTCAATCATTTAATTAAATTAGCCATGTAAGGGTGAATGGGTTGGATTTGATTTTTGATTTAAAACTATACAATTAATTGATTAAAATTAATTATATAATTTTGATTGATCCCTTTTAGGCTTGAATTTGATTATTTGATTTCATGATTATTTAATCCTTTGATTTTAATTGATTTTGTCCAATTTTCTTGATAAATGTCCATTTGAATGATTTTGATCCATTTCGATGCATTTTGATGAGATTTAGGGCAATTGGCTGAGATTTGCAGATTTGGATGATTAAGAAACACCTGGTCAATTTTTGGTGTCTACAAATGACCCTCTTTGAATTGATGTGCGAAGCGCATTGATTCAAAGAAAACTTGATGTCCTAATCATTGATTTGATACTGATGTTTGATTGATTAACTGATGCAAAACCTGATATGATGCGAAACCTGATGTGAAGATGGATGTAGAACTTGATGTGAAACCTGATGTAAAACTTGATGTGAAACTTGATGCGAAACTTGATGTGAAACCTGATGTAGAACTTGATGTGAAACTTGATGCGGAACTTGATGTGAAACCTGATGCAAAAACTTATGTGAAACCCTGATGCAGAACTTGATGCAAAAACTGATGTGAAACCCTGATGCAGAACTTGATGTGAAACTTGATGTGGAATACCTCATTGATAAATTTTGAATTTTTAAAGCCCTAGATTTGATGTAAGATATGATGCAGAATCTCAGTTTGATGATATGATGATGCCCCCTCAGAAATGAAAACATGTTGATGTCCAGATGCCAAAGATTTGATGAAACTAATGAAGAATAGATCCAAGATGTTTTCATTTCTGAAAAACATTGATGATGATCCTGGAAGCAAAACATTCCCCAGTGTGAAGAGAATTTGATGATAACAGCTATAATTGAGAAAATGTTGTTGATGTTTGAGATAAGTTAATGATGATAAGATATTACTTGATGTCAGTCATAATCACTTGGTTGATGTTGTATTGATGTCAATCAGATAGGATAAGTTGATGGATTAATTGGATAAACTAATAATTCGCTCTCAAGATTTAGAGAGACGAACAAATGGATTGATTTTCCTTCCTCAAGATCTAGAGTTAGGAAATTTGATGAGCTCAAGATGAGAAAATGGATGGTAGGATAAATGATTCACTTGAAATGATCAATTGGATGATTTGACTAATTGATGTTTGATCGGATTGGATTTGATGGGAAGATTAATGGTAGGAGGCTGATAGATAGGGGCATTTGATATGATTTAGGTTTAGATGTAGGTATAGATGATCGACAAAATTAGATTTCCCCTAGTTGATCAAATGGTGAGGTTGCCCCTAGGCAAGCAAATGCATATTCATGATATCCTTGATGTAACATTAATCAATTTGATGAATCAAATATTTGAGGACATTGATTAGGACTTTGATGATGTAATCATGACTAACTTCTACCCCCTTGATTAAAGAAAATACCATAAACATGCAATTAATCTATCATGAAAATGCAATGCAATGCAACTAATTGTCCTTGAGGTTTGCGAAAGAAATGCAAACAAAGATATATTTTCATCATTAAGCGTTGTGGAACTAGGAGTCGATACAATCCTTACTAGTGCCACTACGACCATAAGGATATGAATATGACTTTCATCTCATTTGGTAACCTTTTGCGAAACTGAGTACAACCCTCACTAGTTGAATGACCAACTGTGGGAGTATGAATACCGATTTCATCAGATTCAATGTTGCAAGTGGATTTTGGTATTAAGATATTGAAGATATAAATAGCCAAGGTATCCTTTTGCATAAACAAGAAAAGGTTAATCCTCCTTCTTATATGAATGTCCTCGATGGTTCTTTGATGACCATGTCCTTAGACAAATTCAAACAAGTTAAAGAATCTCCCTCCAAACAGTCACACAAAAGTGTTAGTAATAACTGAGAGGGGGGGGTGAATCAGTGGCTTCAAAAACTTTTCTTTATTCTAACCACCAATCAAATAAGCCTCATATTATTATGTCCCTTACAAGATGCATGCCATGAAATACTTATAATAATTAACTGTCTGTCGGTTTTCCTTTTCTGACCTTATTCTCCTTGATTACCAATAAGCAGTAAAACTTATTTACCGATACTCAGTAAATATGCAGAGTATACCGATAAATCCAAAAATACATATGTGAAATGTAAAATAGTAAAGTAATAAACCATACACACATAACACAAGGAATTTCACATGGAAACCCTATTAAGGGAAAAACCACTGGGACCGACACCCCAAATTTTCACTCTTCTGAAGTGAGCCCTGTTAGGAGCCAACCCTGTTAAAGGTTACAAATACACTGTTAGGTGTGACCTTGTTAGAGGATTTTATACATAGAGGTTGTCACTTAGTATCGGGCATCTCAGTTTTCTACCATCCTTGAATCAGCCTCCTTCTTAGACTGTCAATAGGCTTTAGGAAAATCTAGTGCTACTTTCATGAATCAACCTTTTTGGCACTCCTTGGGATGTACCTCAATATATAGAAGACTGTTAAGTCCTTCTTTGTTAAGAGACTTGATGCTTCAATGTTTAAAGTGAAACACAATGACCTGTTCCTAATGCAACTTGAATTGCAGATTTTTAGATCTATTTAAGTACATTACCTCTCTGATCAATGTATCAATTCAATTCTTTGTGATCCACACTTTCTGCTCTGTGATGTTGTGCTTCACTGTCCATCGGTGTCTGCAGAATTCTTTAGCTCTCCTTCAGCTTGATTGATCAGGACTGTATGAAGTAATCCTTCATCAGTTTCTCTTCATCATCCTCTTTTTATTCACTCCCCCTTTATGTGATGATATGAAAATGAATTAAGCTTGTCTCTTATATAGACATGATATTCACCATTTCTTGATTCTTGATTTTTTATTCTTGGCGTGAAAAAAAAATCTATCCAATTTGATTGAAAGCATAACTCCTGATTTATCTCATAGTTATCTTTATGCAAATTGTACAAATCTTCTTTAAATCAATCACTTAGCTCTGGTCGAATAAAACAATGAAAACAGCCAGTTAAGTCTATCTTTAGCTCTTGCCAGCTAGATATTTTGTCATTTTCTGAACTCTCTATTCTGTTGGTCAACTCTGCAGTTAGTCATCAATGACAACTGCTAGTTTCGTCGGTGTGTCTCCAGTTAGCTTCGGGATCTCCGTCCATCGGGCATCATTGGATTTTACTCATCGGGGAACTTTTTTCTCAGCTCGTTAGGTATCCTATGATTTTGCTTCATCGGGCAATACTGTCTTCTACTCATTGGGTATCACTGTGAGTTTGGTTCTTTGCCTTTACCGATGGTGTGCACTCCATCGGTGTCATTTGTCACTTAGTGAATACTTGACTTTTATGCATTGCTGAAAGCATAATATTTGTTCCATTGATTCTCTGAAGTCTTTGGAATTATATACATGACCGTACAAATGATATCAAGTTGACATCAATGACAATACAAACCATTAACTGATTTAATGTCTTGCATTATCTTCAACTTAACATTATCAAACATTTAATCAGTTACATGTCAATAATCTCTCCCTTTGGCATTGATGGCAACATACAATATTATCACACTATACTATTTCTAATACAATATGAAATACAATTGTTGAGATTCATCAAACTACCAAACAGTTTGTTTTGATAACCGATAAAAATGTATGACCACCGGTAAGCTCTGTGTTAGCTTAGACTTGATTCTTGCAGTTCTCTTTGTGTTTCTTGTTCTGATGTGTTGCGTCCTTTCCTTGTGTCAATATCTCTCTTTTGACTGTTCTTCTTCTTTGATGTCTCTGTCTCTTGTCAGCAACTCTCCCTTTGGATATAATCTCTCCTTGTTGGAGTAATATGATAATGGATAATCTTTCTTCTTTTTATGAAGACTATGATAATATGGATACTTTCTCTCCCTTTGACAACAATGCCAAAAAAATATTTTACAGATATCAGACATTAATGTCAAATAATAATTTTCTTCCATCCATAATATATTCCTTGAATTTCCCTTATCCATCAGCAATACAAAAATATTCTCTAGTGCTCAGTTCTGATATATACCTTTCTGTATATAGATGAAGCTTTGAAGTTCATCTTTTGCTTGCATCAACATGAATGATATCCTAATAATATATAGGCTGATGCAGCCTTCAGTCTTTTACTGATTGGTAGACAAGGGTTTGACCCCTAGTCATTTTCTCAGGTACTCAAATGTATCCTTGGGCAGTGGCTTGGTGAAGATATTAGCTAATTGTTCTTTTGATTGCACATACTCAAGTATCA
>MU227546.1:825885-840000 GCA_018584345.1 Thuja plicata
GGGGGGTAAATTAGTGGCTTCAAAAACTTCTCTTTATTCTAACCACCAATCAAATAAGCCTCAGATTATTATGTCCCTTACAAGATGCATGCCATGAAATACTTATAATAATTAACTATCTGTCGGTTTTCCTTTTCAAACCTCATTCTCTTTGATTACCTTTAAGCAGTAAAAATTATTTACCAATACTCGGTAAATATGCAGAGTATACTGATAAATCTAGAAATGCATACGTGAAATGTAAAATAGTAAAGTAATAAACCATACACACATAACACAAGAATTTTAATGTGGAAACCCTGTTAAGGGAAAAACCAATGGGACCGGTACCCCAAATTTTTGCTCTTCTGAAGTGAGACCTGTTAGGAGCCAACCCTGTTAAAGGTTACAAATACACTGTTAGGTGTGACCTTGTTAGAGGATTTTATACATAGAGGTTGTCACTTAGTATCGGGCATCTCAGTTTTCTACCATCCTTGAATCAGCCTCCTTCTTAGACTGTCAATAGGCTTTAGGAAAGTCTAGTGCTACTTTCATGAATCAACCTTTTTGGCACTCCTTGGGATATACCTCAATATATAGAAGACTGTTAAGAGACTTGATGCTTCAATGGTTAAACTGAAACAAAATGACCTGTTTCCAATGCAACTTGAATTGTAGATTTTTAGATCTATTTAAGTACATTACCTCTCTGGTCAATGTATCAATTCAATTCTTTGTGCTCCACACTTTCTACTCTGTGATGCTATGCTTCACTATTCGTTGGTGTCTGCAAAATTCTTTAGCTCTCCTTCAGCTTGATTGATCGGGACTGTATGAATTTATCCTTCATCAATTTCTCTTCAGCATCCTCTTTCTATTCACTTCCTCTTTCTGTGATGATACATAAATGAATTAAGCTTGTCTCTTATATAGACATGATATTCACCGTTTCCTGATTTTTGATTCTTGGTGTGAAAAACCATCCAGCCAATCTGATTTAAAGCATAATTCCTGATTTATCTCATAGTTATCTTTATGCCAACTGTACAAATCTTCTTTAAATCAATCACTTAACTCTGGTCGAATAAAACAATGAAAACAATCAGTTAAGTCTATCTTTAGCTCTTGCCAGCTAGATATTTTGTCATTTTCTGAACTCTCTATTCTCTCAGTCAACTCTACAGTTAGTCGTCGGTGACAACTGTTAGTTCCATCGGTGTGACTCCAGTCAGCTTCGGGATCTCCATCCGTCGGGCATCATTGGATTTAACTCATTGGGCAACTCTGTTCTTAGCTTGTCAGGTATCCTGTGGTTTTGCTTCATCGGGCAATACTATCTTCTGCTTGTTGGGTATCACTGTGACTTTGGTTCTTTGCCTTTACCGATGGTGTGCACTCCATCGGTGTCATCTATCACTTAGTGAATACTTGACTTTTATGCATTGTTGAAAGCGTAATCTTTGTTCCATTGATTCTCTGAAAGTCTTTGGCATTATATACATGACTGTACAGATGATATCAAGTTAACATCAATGAAAATACAAACCATGAATTGATTTAATGTCTTGCATTATCTTCAACTTAACATTATCAAACATTTAATCAATTACATGTCATCAAAAAGCCAAGAAAATATCATGTCTCCATCATCGCCAATCTAGTCGAAACATCATCGATTAGCTAAAAATAAATGAATCGAAAAATCTAATGAAAAACTCATCAAAAATTTCAAGTGTGTAGCAATGTATCAAGATTTTTAAAAAGAATTCCAAACATGTTGATCATTTAGGGTTTGTCAAATTTTAATCCTGATAAAATAAGTCAATGAAACTCAAGGATGATGTTGTAGGATCAAATTGTTTAGGGTTGAACAATGATATCCATCAAAGGTTCCAAAATATCTCTCGTCTGAATCTGAAAATCTGCTTCTGTCGTGTGACCAAGATGTTGCACTTTTGAATCCGTTTGTACCAAAATCAATGCTTTGCCCCCAAGTAAAAATGAGATCGTGTAAATCTTGGGCAAATGCAACCGAGAATGCTCCAATGCAGCTGAAAGACTTTATGCAAGATTTTTGGGTTTTGAATTTTTAAATGTTTTTGGATTTTTAGAGATTTTTTTTTAAAAATTTTTTTTAGAGATTTTTGAATTTTTTTATTTTTTAGAGTTTTTTTATTTTTTAGAGATTTGTTTGTTTTTTTAGAGATTTTTTTTTTAAATTTTTTTAGAGATTTTTAATTTTTTAATTTTTTAGAGATTTTTTAATTTTTAATTTTTTAGAGATTTGTTTGATTTTTTTTATTTTTTTAGAATTTACCTGTAACCACCTGGATTTGGTATGTTCCGACTATAGACCCTATTTGCCCTAAGTGTGATCATACCCCCAATTATGTCACAACAATGTTACTTTGGCATAATTCATTTTAAATCAAATTTAATGCCCTAGGTGATTTTTATCACTAAATTATATTAACTACTACAGCCATACAATTCAAATCAATTCAAATCAATAAATCAAATCAAATTCAAACATGACTATAGTATTTAATCATAAAGGAATTAAATAAAATCCCTAAATCAATTGTTCACTTGTAAATGAACCCATTCCCCTAGCCTAATTAATTTAATTAAATTGGCTATAGTCCTATTGATTATTGAAAAGAAATTAATTGTTTAAATAATTACTATCCTATTTTTGAATGAATTAAATAAGTTTAATTTATTTCATTAATATTCCTCTAACCCCCTAACCTAACCCACTTCAACCACTTTGAATCTTGGTTCAAACCTATCCCAACCCATTCACCCCATGCTAATCTAATTCTAATCCTAAATTCATCTTAACCCACCTCCTAATGTTGTCACATTCCATTAGGGAGTGATTAAGGACTCCACCCACTTGAGAAAGTCAAGAAATCTCAAGATTCCTTCCCTCAAGTCCACTTTCTCAAGCCATCCTCTTACACCCTTCCCATGCTTCTTTAAGACTCTCATTAATGCCTCATTAATGCAGATTCCTTGAGCCCATGTCTCCCCCATGCCTATTGAATGTATTTGGCATTTATTTCTTCTTACACACCATTAATGAGTTTTTCAACTCATTAATGCACCTTGTCCCCCCTCTCTCTCCTCATTCTTCTATAAATAGAAGGGGTTTTTGAGCACAAATGAGCCTTCATCTCAAATCAAAATTGCATTGTTATACTGTTAGAATAAACCTAGACTCATATCACATTTCATGTTCCATGTTTATGCATTGTTAGTTTCATGCTTTTTAGAGCTAGAATGCATGTTATTTAGATATTTTTCTCATTTTAACTCAAATCTTTCATGTTGGGATGTATCATTGAAAGAGGCATAATCTGAGGGCTATTATGTTGTTTTTCATACTCTTCCTAGTTAGAAAGCAATAGGTTAATTTTAGTGGATTTATATGCTCATCTAACCCCTTTTTCGCTAATGCAATGATCTATTGAAGTGTTGTGTCTTTCTTAAACAGGTACAAAAATCACACACACATTTATGGTGCCCACTGTGGGGAAGTATTTTTGACTTTGTCTCATTTTGAATCAATTTTCCACTAATTTTCATGCACATGATTCTGTTACAGAGTCATTTTTGGTCATTCTAGATCGCATCCGGGATACGCACTCACACCGCAGAAAATGAGGCTTGCATCCAAAATTTCCCAGATTTTTTTTGGTTTAAGATCGCATTTGTGGAACATATAGTCGCATCTGGTGATAGAGGCTCGCATATGGTATACTATATCGCATCTAGTTATTTTAGGCTCGCATTTGATTACATAACTTGCATATTTCATTTGCCTAACCCTAACATCTTAACCAATTGTGTTTTGACATTTTGACATCCTAACTAGTGTTTTGCAGGTTGTTATCAAAGATTTTTTTTTGTGAGAGCTAAACAAAGAATACTAACTTGGTTTTTCAGATTGTCAAACCCCCATCTTGACCTCTATTTTTATAGGATTTAAACACTAAGAACATTTTCTAATCTTCTAATAAACTGACTAGAGGACTATGCTCTTTTCCTCTTGAGGAAAATCATAAACTCATACATCAGTTTAAGAGTTGAAAGGAATTTGGAGATAACTGAACAAGCAAACTCTCATCGTATAACTTCTTTTGGAATCAGCAATTGAACCAATCAAAGCACTTAATATTGTGGGCAAATTGAACAAACACATTGTCTAAATTTTGGATTAGAAATTGAACAAGCTACTCATTTAAGATTGTGGGTTAATTGAACACGCAAACTTTTCCTTCAAAGCATTATATTTTCCATTAAATAGGAACATCTTAAATCAAGCACAACATTGCTTGAGGGAATGAACTTTTGTTTAAATCTATTTTGGGAGAAAATGACATGGATTAGGAGAGTATGCTCTTCTTCTTCAGAAGAATTAGAATTCTAGACGTCCTATGCTTGCCAATCCTTTGTAAGCTTATTTAATAGTAGAGGGCCTGTCGGTTGAGGAAAAAATCTCCCGGGAATGACCCAAGTGAGGACAGGTTTTACGCCAACCCTTCCAACTCACTATAAATAATTGCTTTCTCGTAGGCCAAAGCCTTGAAAGATGGAGCCAATTTTGTTCATAGAATTTTGACATCATTCTTTGAACATGCTTGGGTATGTGTAGAGAGGAGCCACTTGAATCTTGCTTGCGAGAATACATATACTTAAGTACTCATAGAGCTATACGCCTCAATTTTACCTTGTGCAATTCTATAAGGGACGATTTAGAATGGATTGCCCAATAATAGATAACATTTCAACTGAAAGAATTCCTGATTCACCCCTGAAAGGGTGATAATCTTTGTGCAAGGCAAAAATTAATTACCCCAAGGCACTCGTCATATTGTGCCTTCACTTGCATTTGGAGTCGGCTAATACAACATCATGACTGGAGCCATTGCGTGCTTGGTGATGGCTGTATTTTGATTAGCATTTGAGTGTGTACCTAAGTCAATGAGCAAAAAATTTCATCCTCCACCTAGAAAATAGGGATAAGATGTGTGTCTGTTTCACCCTCTTAACAATGCAAATTTGTTTGACGTGCTTGAACAATCATTAAAAAGATAACATCTTCAAACAAACAAAAAATTTCAATTCTAGATCAACACATGTATTTTCATTCACTAACAAATCTCATAATGCAAAACTATGATCAAACGAACTTCACGCATTTCCAAAATGAACTTTTCAAAACTGATCAAATCTGACAAAGACATCAAAAAATCACATCCTGGATTTCCTGAATTGTATTTAGTATTTAGGCTCGCATCTGGTATCACTGGCTCACATTTAGTCAGCACAATGTCACATATGGTATTTAAGTTTGCATTTAGGGTCGTCAATATATCACATCCAATATTTCTAGGTTCGCATCTGGGAGCTCACATCTAGGGCAGTGGGCACTTGCAAGATAATTTCTTAGAAAGTCTCAGTTGATTTGGATACCCTTTTGGCTCTTTAGTCTGTCTCTATTGTCTTTTCTGGTCTCCCAGTCGTTAAATCAAAACACTTTTTAAAACATCCACCTTGCATGTCCTGTCAGTTTCTCGTAATCTATCTCAATATGTGTGGTCTATCTGCTTCTTACAAACACTTGGTTCCCATCTCACTATCAGGGCATTCTAACCCTCTGACACTGGAATCATTTACTTCCACCAAACTCAAAATGATACTTCTACCTAGACACACTCACTTGAATGATTCAAGATACTACATGACACTCTTGGGAAATGTTGACGAAAGTTGAGACACAACTTCATGATTAACACAAGATGCAATAAGTACACCTCTAAATGATCGAAAGTTCCTCCTAAATTGCCACACTTTCAAGGAGAAACATCTTGTAGTTCCCTACTCGATCTAGACTCTCCAATAATGGATAATGACACTCGCAGATGGAGTGAGGCTTTTGAGGACTATAACAATGGAAAACACCAAAAGTCCAAAGATACCGATGAAGAAGAAGAACCCAAGTTTGACCGTCCTTTATTTGAGTCAGGCAGTGAAGAAGACATCACTGAAGAGGAGTACAATAAAGTCAAGCAAAGCAAGAAATTCCAAAATATGATGGAAAAGATAATTGGTGAGGATAAATAAAAATACTTCCTCCATCTAGCGTCCACGGGTGTCAAATTACCTAAGGATTATGATGTGGAGAAAATCAAAGAAAAGGAGGTACCAACTCCTATATCCATTCTTACCAAGCAACTCACTTTGATGCAAACAGAGCTCGCAAATCTCAAACAAGAGAAAGAGAAACCCAAAATAAAATACTCTTTGGACGCCATTTGTCCATTCCCTTTTGACAAGAGTATCACTATGGTTCCATTCCCTCCCAACGTAGCACGACCAAAATATGACAGGTATACGGGAGAGACCAATCCACATGACCATGTTTGAGAGTTTTGTGCTCTTAGCATAGAATACATGCACGAACCCACTTACCTCATGCGATTATTTCCTAGAGGTCTAGGAGGAAACACCATGGAATGGTTCTCAAAACTAACACCCAAGGTCAAAATTTTTGAGGATTTGATTCAACGATTCATTCAATATTACTCCTACAACATCCAACATGACATGAATATGATGGATTTATATAATACTAAACAGAGGACTTACAAATTATTTACACACTTCCTACAAAGATGGAGGAAAATCTTTGCATGATACTCAAGAGCTATGCCCGAATCTAAGAAGATGGAAATCTTTGTCAATAACTTGGTGCCAGAATTGAACTATGCATTACAAATGCAAGATTAACCTAGCTTTGACAGGATGATTAAAAATGCCCTCTGCATCAAAGAGGTTATGGTCAAAAGAGGGGAGATCACTCTTTAAAATGAAAACAAAACTAACAAATCCAAATCCAAACCTAAATGGTGGAAGCAAAACAAAAATGTTGTCAATGATGGCATAGTAAACGCATCCAATGTTGGCCCTAAACTTGAGGTATTCAATCTCACTAACAGTATGCAAGAAAGCAAGCATTCCAAGGTAACGACTCTCATACCCAAAGCAAACACTAATAATAGCAAGGGTCAAACATGGATTTCAAAATCTCAAAGAACATTTACTCCTTTGGGAGAGCCTCTCAAGACTATTTTGAAGACACTTCTGGATAACAAAGTTCTTACTATCCCAGATTCCAAACCGTGGGAACCAATGGTCAAACCCAAATGGTGGGATGATAATTCCTACTGTGTCTTTCACAAGAACAAAGGAAATAAAACTAATAATTGCCTTAAGCTTAAACATGTCATTCAAGACCTCATAGAAGGTGGAAAGATCAAAGTGGATGGACACACTACCAATGAATATCATACAACATTCAATAAACCCTTCCCTAATTACGACAAAGGGGAAACATCTAAAGGGAAGAGTAATAAAGTAAACTACACCTATTCCAACAATGATAATGTGATCAATATGCTAGACATTAAAATGGAATCAATCAATGTAGTCACAATCAAAGGTGTTTCATTCCACTCAAATTTAGTGACACGGAGCCAAGCATAGGTCATGATCAAAGGACCCCCAAAACCAACATCAACGTCCAAGGTTCCTATCATTACTATCCCTAAACCAACAACAAAATATGTGGTTACTATTCCTGGAGCAAAGTATGACTTGGTAGACCAATTGAAAAGAACCTCTGCCAAAATTTCCATTTTCAAATTGCTCAAAATATCCACAGTACATAGGGAAATCCTAGAACAAGATCTACATGCTGCTAACATCCCAAAGGATATTGATATAGATAAATTCCAAGCGATGGTCAATCACATCTCAGTGCCACATTACCTCTCCTTTTATGAATAAGATGATAAGTCATTGACACATCCACATAATCAACCCCTCCATATCAAAGTTCTCCTTCATAAATCCCATGTTAGACATGTGTTGATAGATGGAGGCATAGGATTGAATATTTTTACGCTTAATCTGATCAAGAAACTGGGTCTTTCAGAATAGACCATTGACTCTAGAAGCAAAATAACTATCAAAGCTTATGATGAGGAAGAAAGATCCTCTAAAGGACTTATTGTTCTGCCTATTAGAGTCAGACTAATTGAGAGGAATGTCGTATGTCAAGTTCTATATCTACCTCTAGTCTACAATATCCTTTTAGGGAGACCATGGATTCACGAAATGAAAGTTGTGCCATCTACTTATCACCAGTGTATAAAGTTCCCACATAATGGGATGGAAGTGACAATTCCTGCGGATGCTAACTATACTTGTAATAATATTAAAGCATGTAGTATGATCCCACATAAAAAAGAGGCTATAGATGTGATTACTCCTGAAACTACCAAGGACATGGTTATGAAGAGTTTTGGAAAAACCTTAAAACTTGAAGGAACAGGTATGGGAGAGTACAAGCTGGACCTAACTCTGTCATTGACAGAACTTCCAGTATCACCAAGATCCTACAGAAAACCTTCCTCAACATTCACACCTACTGCATCCAAGGAGCCAGAAGTACACAAAGCAACTGACATGGTAAAGGCATCCACATCTTCTTTAGATAACACATAAGAACAAGTAGTCTTGGACTGGCTTTACAAAGGAGAACTGGTGGAAGCTGAGGTCAAACATGTGGAAATATCCCCAGACCAGTATGGAAAAGGATATGATCTCCTCAATAAAATGGGATACAAAGGAAAGGGACCTCTAAACAACATAGGAAGAGGACTTATTGAGCCTATACCCATGGAGTTCTAGAATACCAGAAACAAAATAGGGCTGGGTTTTAATACTAAATCTGACAAACCTGCTTCAAAAGACAGCCCAGTCTCAGACAAAGGGAGTGATGAAACAAATGAACTAGAGCAGTGGTCCTATGAAAGGTTATTACATGTTGACACAAAGAATCCCTACTATCAAGGAGAATGCTATGTACCCAGCTTTGAGGTACCACAAGATCTTCACACCCCTTTGTTAGCACAACCTCCCATTCAAGAGGTAGGAGACTCAACAACAGATGATTTAGAGATACATTGATAGAAACAACTACAAAAAGCACACCCCAAAGACAAGATTTACATCCTAACTGGGGGCAATTGGTCACGGTTTCACATATTCTTGATCTACCACACTTTGATCCACAGGTAGCTAACTGGGTACACCAGATAACTATTGATGAATACTTAAATAGATCTGGTGATGAAGTCACTGACTCTCATGATTATGAATGGGATGAGCTATCTGTCACCATAGAAGATATTAAAATAGATACAATTCACATGTTTGCGGCTCCCGCAGCTCCTCATGAACAGTCTAACACTACTCCCAATGACACTGATAATCCTGAAGTAGAAGAAGAATTCCCTCTCCCTATCAAGGATGGAGAGACTGGTGCTTTCCTAAGTCTAGAAGAATTTCTAAGGCGACAAGAAAGAAGCCTCCATTTACGGAGAGATGAAGATGACAGTTCTACCAATAAATCACCAAATTTTGATCCACATATGACTAACAACGACCCTTTTTATGATGATCTAAATCTTATTGATCTAAACATTGAAGAAATTAACTTAATGGAACATGTCATGTCGGTTAATGGTCTTGATGCTAACGTGATGCTGTCCTTCCCAGAGTCTGATTCCTTGTCTTTGATACACCTAGACCTCATTTATTGGACTAACATAGATCCTACGCCTATCCTTGACTTTCCCAATGAATACACCCTAGCTTGCTATCTCAATGGTTGTGAACCTTACCCTTCTTCCACCATTGCAAGGAGAGAGAACATGTCATAGGAGGATATCGGGTTTCTCAGTAAAACATTGAAAAAGAAAAAGAAAAAGGGAACTGATGGTGAAAACCACATTGTGGAAGTGTCAGATCCTAAAATAGTAAAAATAAAAGACGTATCCAATGGTGAAAACCTCTCAGAGGCACCAAAGGATGAGATTCTTGATATCCTTCCTGAACACTTTCAGGAAAGGTCTTCAGTTCTGATTGAATCAACATAGCCAATAAATTTGGGCACCATTGAAGATCCTCAAATAGTACACCTTGCACAATGTTTGTCAGAAGAGGAGAAGGCACAATTTACAGAGTTCTTGAGAGAAAAGAAAATCAACTTCGCATGGTCTTATATAGATATGCCTAGACTAGATCCTAATCTAATCATGCACCACTTATCTATAGCTCCCAGGATCAAGCTCGTGAAATAAAAACTTAGAAAGATGCATCCTCATGTTGCATTGCTAGTAAAAGCAGAGCTATAGAAATTGTTGAAAGATGGATTTATCAGAGTCATTGCCTATGCAGGATGGATCTCCAATGTAATCCCCATATCAAAATTTGATAAATCTATTAGGATATGTACGGACTTCAGAGACTTAAACAAAGCATGTCCTAAGGATGAATTTCCGCTACCTAACATTGACATGATCATAGACCTCACAGCAGGCTACCAGATGTATTCATTAATGGATGGATTCTCGGGCTATAATCAAATCAAAATTGCCCCTGAGGATCAAGAGAAAACTGCGTTTACATGCGCATGGGGCACCTTTTGTTGGAACGTCATGCCATTTGGGTTAAAGAATGCCGGTGCAACATATCAAAGAGCAATGACTACTATATTCCATGATATGATACATAAGAACATGGAGGATTACGTGGATGACACCTTAGCCAAATCAAAGGAAAGGAGCACTCACATTGCTGACTTGAGGAAAATATTGGACCGAATGGAGCAATTTCAACTCTGGCTCAATCCAAAGAAGTGTGCCTTTGGCGTCCAATCAAGGAAGCTCCTAGGATTTATTGTTTCAACGAAGGGAATTGAAGTGGATCCTGCAAAATTCAAAGCTATTCTAGAGATGACTCCTCCATGCAACATCAGTCAAATGAGGACATTGCAAGGGAGACTTCAGTCAATCAGAAGGTTCATGTCACAACTTGCTGACAGAGCACAACCCTTTACCAAATTACT
This sequence comes from Thuja plicata, assembly GCA_018584345.1. Lineage (NCBI taxonomy): Eukaryota > Viridiplantae > Streptophyta > Pinopsida > Cupressales > Cupressaceae > Thuja > Thuja plicata. The sequence goes on from MU227546.1 coordinate 836,852, forward strand.
TCATAAAGGGGTCACATTCAAGTGGGATGAGCACTGTGAAGCCAAATTCAAAGAATTAAAAGGGTACCTGGCTACTCCTCCTATTCTTGTGGCGCCTATTCATGGAAAGCCATTACTCCTATATATCTCAACTACAGCTACATCATTAGGAGTATTATTAGCACAAGAGGATGAAATGAAGAAAGAATGAGATATCTACTACATCAGTAGAATGCTCATGTCCTATGAGCTTACTTACAACATTATTGAAAAATCATGCTTAGCAGTCATCTTCACATCAAAGAAATTGAGACACTACGTGCTCTCTCATATAGTAAGGCTTATTGCTAAGATTGATCCTCTAAAGTATATTTTGAGCAAAACAACAATAATAGGATGATTAGAAAAATGGTCCCTCATTCTAAGTGAATTTGACATTGAGTATGTGGATAGGAGAGCTATTAAAGGACAAGTCCTCACTAATCAACTAGCTGATTCACCGCTTCAAGATGACGAACTCTAAGGATTAAATTCCCTTATGACACAATTATGCATCTAACTGAGTATCCATAGAAGATGTACTTTGATGGTTCTTTCACGTAGCAAGGCTCTGGAGCAGGAGTTCTATTCATAACTCCTCAAGGCTACAAGATACCCAAGTCTTACAAATTGATGTTTCCATGCACAAACAACATTTCAGAATATGAGGCATTGGTAAACGGTCTGAAGCTCACCATGGAATGGAATATTGTAGAGTTACACATGTATGGTGACTCCCAGCTCATCATCAATCAAGTTAATGGAGATTATTAGATGAAATATGAAAATTTGACACCCTACAAGCAACTGGTTGACGAATTAAAGAAGTACTTTATCTTCATCACATTCCAGCAGATACCTAGAACAAAAAATAAGGCTACAGATGCTATGGCTACCTTGGCATCCATGTTACAACTTGAGGAACATCAATTCCGCTATGAATTCTTGGTGGAAGAGATATCCTATCCTGCCTTTGATACCCCTGAATACCAAGTAATCTATACTTTGAATACCCCCGACCAATCTTGGTATGCCAAAATCATTGCCTATCTCACCGACCAAACTATTCCTAATGATCTATCTAGAAATGAGAAAAGAGGCCTGATTAGTGTAGAAGTTGAGAAATCCAACTTCACAGCTTGCCAAGAACACCTGCATGCAAATACCTGAAGCTGAATAGAAACCTGTGAGAAAGAGGCAAGGGTTCGGAAAATCTCAGCGGAGTGAGAGAAAAATATTATTTCCCAAAAAGTAAATACAATAATTACAAAAGTGGCATATAAGGTGAGAAACCCTAAAGCCGGAGAAAGCTAGGTTTGTGCATTTAATAATTAAAAAAACATATTAATTATTATGCACCTACAAATGACAAGCTTAAGTGAATAGAATAATCGTTAGCTTTAATAATTAAACCAAAGTGATTTAATTATAAAACCAAAGCGAAGCTCAAGAGGAAACTAACCTAGCACAACTATGAAAGCAAAGGAAATGGGTCCCGACAACAAGGCCTGATCAGGTACCCAACTACAAAGCAATCTCTGTAAACTGGGGAAATAGAGAAAACCCAGTGGGAAAAACTCTACCCCAAAAAGAGATACAAAAACATGCTAAAAAAAACATGAAGGAAGGCCTCAACAAGACCCCCCAAGGATAACTTTTGTCACCCCAAGCATAGAACGCAACTGAAGATAGCACAGAGATGCAAAGGGCTTGGTGAAGATGTCAGCAACCTATGCATTAGTGGGAATGTACTCCAAAGTGAGAACACCATCTTGAATCTGCTGACGGATGAAATGCATGTGAAGCTCAATGTGTTTAGTGCACTGATGCTCCACCGGGTTGCGGGAAATGTGAATAGCACTCTGATTATCGCACCACAGAACAGTGGGATGATCAGGAGGAAATCCAAACTCAGTCATCAACTGCCGAAGCCATAAAATCTTCTGAATAGCATGCACTACCGCTCTGTACTCAGCCTCTGTAGATGAAAGTGCTTGAGCAATCTGCTTCTTGCATGACCATGTGATAGGACCAGAGCCAAGGCAAAAAACAAAGCCAGATGTAGACTTCTGATCATCAACATCACCAGCCCAATCTGAGTCAGTGTAGCCAACAATGTGAGGAGCCCCTGATGTGTAGTGAATGCCATACATAAGTGTGCCCTTAATGTATCTCAAAATATGCTTGGCATCTTGCCAATGAATCTCATGAGGCTCATGTGAGAACCGAGAGACTAGACCAACTACAAAGGAGAGATCAGGATGAGTGTGTGTCAGGTATAACAAACTGCCAACCAACTGCCGATACAAAGTAGCATCCATTGAAGGCGAAGTGCAAGAGGTAGAGAAAGTAACACCTGACTAAAAAGGTGTGGGAGAAGGCTTGCAATCAAGCATATCAAAGCGCTGAAGCATGTTAAGAGCATACTTCTGTTGGTAAACAAAGATCCCAATAGGTGACTGAACAATCTGCAGACCAAGAAAGAAGTGTAATAGACCAAGGTCTATCATCTCAAACTGCTCCATCAATGCATGCTGAACATCCTGAATCATAGAAGATGAGCTACCTATGATGAGAAGATCATCGACATATAGCACAAGGATCAAAACCTTATCCTCAAGACGCTGAATGTAGACTGTAGGATCAGAATGACAGCGTGTGAATCCTGTAGAAAGTAGAAAGGAGTCCATCTTCTCATACCAAGCCCAAGGGGCCTGTTTGAGACCATACAAAGAACACCAAAGTCTGCAAACCAAGGAGGAATCTTGCACAAATCCCTGAGGCTACTCCATGTAAATCTCCTCACTAAGATCACCGTGCAAGAAAGCACTCTTCACATCCATCTGAAAAATGGGCCATCCCTGAGAAGCTGCGAGGGATAAGACAAGGCGGATAGAGTTCATCTTGGTGACAGGGGAAAATGTCTCAATGTAATCAATACCCTCAACCTATGAAAAACCCTTCGCAACAAGACGTGCCTTGTACTTACCAATAGAACCATCATTAGAAAACTTAGTACGATACAACCACTTGCATCGCACTAACTTTCTTCCCTTAGGAAGAGAACAAAGATCCCAAGTATGATTCTTCATCAAAGAAGAATACTCCTCCTCCATAGCACTGTCCCACTC
>MU227546.1:857868-868491 GCA_018584345.1 Thuja plicata
TTAAAACTATACAATTAATTGATTAAAATCAATTATATAATTTTGATTGATCCCTTTTAGGCTTGAATTTGATTATTTGATTTCATGATTATTTAATCCTTTGATTTTAATTGATTTTGTCCAATTTGCTTGATAAATGTCCATTTGAATGATTTTGATCCATTTCGATGCATTTTGATGAGATTTAGGGCAATTGGCTAAGATTTGCAGATTTGGATGATTAAGAAACACTTGGTCAATTTTTGGTGTCTACATGTTGTTGCAAAGGTTGATTTGTAGCTTCGTTTTGTGATTGGTAAGGCTGTCTATTTTGAAATTGTTTCCTTTTAAGGTTGACTAGCTCATTGCTAAAGGTTTGTAATAAACTCTCTATTTTTTGACTACTTTTAATCTTCTGCAGCTCCTGAGAAGGACCTGCAACAGTCATTTCCTAACGAGCAACACTCAGTAAAGGAGAAAAAGGTAGTATTTGCAAAGGCATGTTGGGATGAATGTTTGAGAAAAAGGGCATAGGTGGCTTTGGGGACATCTTACCTGCCTGGATAAGACTATTTTCTACTCTAACAATAATGCTAAAGGCTTGGGGAAGCGAGGCACCCCCATAGTCTGTATCATAACTGATATATCACTATTAAGGCTTTTCAAATAATACAAAAAAGCATGGTCTACAAAAGGCCTTACCATGGATGGAATCATATGCCATGTCCTCTTAAATTGTGTATTGTAATTAATCATTTTCTCCTAAGGATCCCTCTTGATTTTAGAGTGGTCAGACTCGTCTTCAAAGAATATTCTCAAGGCATCCCCTAGTTGATCCCATGTGGCAATTGATCCAACTGGTAGTGTTCTGAACCATTGCAAAGATTTTCCTTTTAGTGAAGTTGAAAGAAGCCTAACAACCACATTTTGTTCAGTTATGTGATGAACATTGTAGAGAGAAGAAACATCTCTAATGTGCTCAAAATCTATAGTCTAATTTTCTCCAGTAAAATTAAGCAAAATCTTCAAGGTTTCCAAGGGTATGTCATTGTATTGGGCAAGATTAAGTGGACTACCCTGGTCAAAAGGTACAAATGCAAACTTCCTCTCCATTTTACTTGCTTAAATTGGTACAATAGGTACAGTAGTAGGAATAAATACTATTGGAATTGAAGAAATTGCAGAAATAGATGAACTAGTTGCTGCTAAAACTGGAACAACATATGGTTCAGACTCAAATAACTTTGTTTTGTAAGTTGGATATGCAGAATGTCTGACAGTTTCTATCTTGTATGTTCTTTCTATTCTCTATTATAATATTGTATAATAGGAGTTGAATATTGGGCTTGGTTTTATGGATGAGTTCTTGTTAGAGTTCTCCCCCTTCTCTTGGGAGGCTCTAGCTAAAAATACTCAAAAGAATTTGAGCTTTCGGTATCAATTTTTCTCATAAAACTTGAACAAAACTAACCTTGAGTCCTTACATAAGACAGTCACCAGATATGCAAATTTCAACCTCTCTACCAGTAATAAACTTATTGCTTTCATATCAGATCAGCAAGAAAAAAAATTTAACTTTGGTAGGAAGTGTCCCACCGGGCGTTCCAAAACTATTAACTCCCAAAAATACACCTGATGCTAAGCTCTTGAAAACCCTAAACTTTGGAAGAACATGGGAACAACCATTAGTTGGTGGCATGAACTATTAGATGGTTGGACCTTCAAATTCTAGGCCAGTTCCAATATTATTTTACTTGACACTTCACCTAACCTATGAAAACCTTTAAAAACTTGATGGAAAAGGAATTATAAATGACTTGAAAATGAAATATTCTAAAGAACAATCTTAGGTGATGCACCAAAATGAAAATAATAGTCAATTGATCCTAATCACACAACGAGCATATATGACTAAAAATAGAATAAATCTTTCAATTTAGTTTCATGCATAAAAATGTTTCATAAGGAGGCTCTTTACTATAGTTAGAAGGATTAAAATCTCAACTAAATGATGCTTAAAAAATACAACTTATGACCTACAGATGAAAATCATGAACTTGGAAAGATGCAAAATTGAGACTGAACATTAAGGTTTCACAATTGAAACACTAAAGCACATCAATCAATGTTGCATACAAACGCAAGTCTGATTGTAGATCCAAAATCTGTATATTATGCTTACAGGCAAAGTAAACCATAAACCATTACATGAGTAGTAGGAGAAAAAAAAACTACAAAGGACAAAAGTCTATCACATATACATATATTCCAGCTCCCAAAAATCCACTCCTTTCACAAAAGAATAGGGAGAAAGTATAAATAGAAAAGACTCCCTCCAATACCCTGAAAATGAGGAACTGCATTTCAAAACACAGGGGTCAGAGGTCAACAAAAATCCTCAAAAAGAGGACCCAAAATCTCCACCTAAGGTCTCCAAATAGCACCAAAGTCCTATTTGACCAAGCACAAGTGATGATAACTCCAAATCTGTCTATAGTTTCTCCCATAATGACTTAAATGAATCATAACTTGTCTCTAAGCTCAACATGAACTCCAAGCCACTTTTCAAAACAAAATGCCACCAATGTTCCATTAAAGCCTTCAAAAAAATTGAACTCTTCTTTACTCATTTGACTGAAAATGATTACTCCACTTGGCACCAAAAGAGCACCACCTCTCCTTTGGAAATCAACGTTAAAAAAAGAGTACTATTTGACCTTTCACTCCATTAATATCCAAAATTCAAAATTGAATGTAGAGATGCATTATTATCCTTTGCATTTTTTTAATACTAATCAATTGATTTATAAGGAACATCAATTAATTAGTACTAATCACATAGATGCAAAAAATAAAACTTTATTAAAAATTGGGTAATATAGTAATATAAAAATTAGCTTTAAGTAATATATTACTATATTACCTAATGTATATGAAAAGCCTTTCAAAACTTTAAAACAAAGCTTTTAAAAAAATTTGATAATACTCAGACTTCAAAAGCTTTGCAAAACAACTTTGGAATGACTCTAAAAACAAAAGACCCTCGTTCATTTTGTATTTTGATATTGGAGAAAATCAAGTCTTTGATAGATAGGGTTTTGAAACCCTATGTCTGTGCCATCCATTATGAGGAAAAATTGGATATTTTGAGCAGTTTACTCACCACCTGTGAGCATAATTTGTGATTTCTTGAGAAAATCTTGAGTTGACGTCAAACTATATTCGCAAAACTTTCATTCTTCTCACAAGTATAAAGTATTTATTTCTCTTCTGCGGCTATGCATTTTCATTTGTTGTTCTCTTTAAGAATCTAGGATTTTTTTTTCATGATTTTCCTTTGTATTCCTTAATCTGCTAGAAAATGTTGATATGAACATATCTATTATTGTTCATGGCCGTGAGTTGTTGATGATTTGAAATTTGTTTTTTCCTACTATTCATGGCCTCTTTGAATTCATTGGTTCTGAAATGTATTTCTTTTGCTTGAGGATTTTGAATTCTAGAATTTTGTCATTTCACCTTGGCCATGGATGCTGTCTAGGAATTTTCTTATTCCATGCCACAACAATTCTATCATAGGTTAAACTACAGTCTATTGTTTGTGCATATATATTCGCATTCAACTCTGAGGGCTTTCCTTGGAGATTTATTGCATAAATATGGGTACTTCTCTTCTCTTGAAAGAACATATATATTTTACTCATTTGCTAATATTCCCTTTATGAAATAGAGTAGTTTTCTCTATTATTGTATGTTGTAGATATGCCCTATTAAGTTAAAAGGTTTCATCTAACAAGTATATGTCCCTTTAATGCTTTAATATGAAACTGCACACATCAAAAAAATTTGAATGTTTTTTTGGAAATGGTGGTATTTACCCTTATATTGAAAATCTATCAATGAAACCCAACATTAAATTAGGTTTCATTGAGATTTTTGTAGCATAAGCATAAGTACTGAGAAAATATCATCTTATTTATAGCATGCTGCAACAATGCTTATGCAATCAATCAGGTACAAAATCTTTAAATTAGAGACCCAGTAACTTTGATTCATGCTAGAGTAAGTACAAGTGACCTCATGACATGAGGACACCTAGACTTGCTTTAGCATGAATCAGGGAATGCTCAACAAAGAAAATGAAAATCTTAATTTGATACCAACTTGATCTCTATAATCTAAAAAAAAAGGTTTCATGTAAGGTATAAGTCCCTTAAATATATATCTTATTCCTTTAATATATCTTATCTCTGCACCTAAATTTGATTTATTTATGATATACTGGGCTCAAACCCTTTTGGGAGCCCATTTTCATCCACATACTAGTGATATATTAATTTAGATTTGCACATGAAGCAAGAAGTTAGCAATAAAATTATCTTTGGATGTAATGCATATGGTCCTCCTTCTGATTTTGATGTTTATTTTCCTGTTCAAATAAGGATCATGACTGAATAGTATAGATGTATAGGCATGGTTTAGGAGTAAATCAGTAATTTCTTAGATCCCCTAGACCTAACCCATGATTTCTTTCATTTTTCAGGACAAGGAGACACTTGGAGGCTAGGAGACACCACATTTGCAAAACTGCACCAACAAAAGAATACCTATACCATCCATATACCCCCAGGAAATGGTTGGTTCCCTTCTATCTCTTGTTCTATGCACTTGTATTATCTAAATTTGCATGCTTCTTATTTGCATAGGAAATTAAAGACCACTCTCACAGTCTTGTGCGAGAGAAACATTTATTCAATAGATCACATTTCTTAAACATTTCAATTGCATAAAATATGTAAATCCTTTATTGAATACAATTGAAAGATCTAAAATTTATTTTATGTAGTTGTAATCTATAAAAAAAAACTTAATATAATGATCAAGGTTTTCTCCAAAAATGTACCTTATGCCTAATGCACTTGAATTCATCACTAAATTGCAACCAGTATAAAAATTTAGTAATAGTAACCTCTCAAATCATTTTGTTTTGGTATGGAATTTCATCAACATTAATTAAACCAAGAGTTTTTTGCAGTTGGAGTCCCTGCCACTCAAAAATAGTTGGTTTATGTAGAGGATTTAGATGTACATTGAATGGATAGGATGACATAGATATGTATAATGATAATTTGCATCCTCTATAAAAAAAATCTTGTAGTACACTTTGATATTGTTGCCCTAATTTTGAACCTGGCCAATTTAAATCTTTTAAACCTTTTTTATGACCTAAACTTGAGTTAATCTTTGTAGCTGGAAAGTTCATGTGTATGATAGTAGATGTTAAAAATATGTTTCAGTTTAGCATGAGATATTTTTATGAAGACCGTATTGCATAAGTACCAATCTCAAGATAATTCAACTACAAGGATTTGTATTCAATAAAAATTCAAGTATGCAACCAACAATATATGTTAATTTCAGGGAAGCCAATGCTTGTTTCCATTTAGATTTAGAAATCCTACAAATTTCGTGTGTTGTCAGGCTATATTAATTATTTTAGAATCTCTAAAATCCCCCGACTTGGTGATCAAATTTGTTTTAAAACTATTCAAAGCTGGTTAGTTTGATCCCAAAGCCACTCCAAATGCCTAAAAAACATGTGGAGCATAGAACAAGCATCTTGGGATTTTATCAACAAGTAAGATGGATTTGATACGAATGAAGTCTATGTATGGTTGTGTAGTTAGGCCTTTTCTTAAACTCCTGGACCAAATAAAAAAGGTATGAGAGTTCATGTTTGAGGTCAACTTACTGACAACATATATTATCAGGCAACATGTGTAGTGTTGGCACTAGGGCAGCGTCCCTCGCAAAATTTGCAACATGGTTTAACAACTTCCTTTAGATTCTATAAGTCTAGTGGTTGTATCGGGCATTAACAGGTTGATCTTTTGGTGCAACGACAACCCTAGCTTCTAACAAGTGGTATTAGAGCTTGGTCATAGGTTCAAATCATGTAGGTCATAGTGAGTGATGCTAGGAGGGGGATTGTTGGCAGTGGGGCAACATCCATCACAAGATTCACGACATGGTTTAACAACATCCTATGGACTCTATAAGTCTAGTAGTTGTATCAAGCATTAACAGGTCAATCTTTTGGTGCAAAAACAACCCTAGCTTCTAACATGTAGTTCCTTAACTCTTTGAACACCCAAACAACATCTTTAAAAATTGAATCTTAAAGGCTTTCAAAATTCCATAGTGTGGTTGGAAGGTCAACATTTTTTATGAACTTTTGAATGATTATAGAAGTTCAAGTTTTCACCCGACTCGCCGACAAAAAGAAAATATACGGGACACAAAAATACATAGCAAACAATTCGGATAGAGGGAAAATAAATTTTTTAGAAAATGCAATTGACAACCCTAGAGCCTAATGTATGGTAAAACTATGGTTTGGATTAACTCTTGTTTAAGCTCAAGTTTGGAATCATGCAGATTCTCTTAGTTTGTACCTAAAAATGTCAATCTGGGGTCATAGAATAATGAAAGGTACAATGTTTGTCTACTTAAGGGATGAAGATAGTAAGCCAAGTGGGGATGAATACAACTATTAAAAAACCTACAACCAATGAAATTGATCCTGTTGACAGGCTCGCCACTTCTTGGAAACAAGAGCTATACACACAGAAAGAAGATTCTAAAATAAAATAAATGATTTGTTATCATAAAATAAACCTAATCACCAAATCAATAATATTGAAATTAATCTTTAATCAATTATCCCAAACCAAGCTCAAATCATAAAAATTTAATCATTTAACTAAACTAATGGAATTTAAATCACACAACTATTAAAGTTTAAAATTTGAAAATAAATAAGACACAAAAAATAAAACATCATTGAACTTCCCAAGGAGTGAGCCCTTGTCCTTGGTTCACACGACACATAAAACAAGAAGCCTTCTATGTTGGGATGATCATGTACACATTACTTTTTATTGGAAAATAAACAATTTTGACCCATAGGTTTTTCTTACAGAAATTGGTTGTTACCAAGGTTTGCGTACAATAATCTACCTTGACCTAATATTATAGCCCATATATATTGGTCGAGTCTATAACAAATGACATCTTAAACAACCAAAGATAAAATATTTGAGTCTATATTTTATGAAAAGATTTGTTTGCAAGTCATAGATTGGAAAACAAATTTGTTACAACTGTGGATACAAAATAAACAATTATGGGTTTCTCCTTCAACAAATGGTTGTTGCAAGTTCTCTCCAGTAGTAGGAATTGTTCTTTAGTATATTTTAAGAACCACGTGAATGGCACACATGGAATCCAAGTTGTCAACCAAAAATTTCTTATTGTTATCTGACATGCGCATGCTTTTCCATGAATTCTTATCTTTACTACCAACTATTTGGAGAAATCTGTAGGATTTGAGAAATACAAATCCACAGAACACCAAGAATACCTGCATGCAAATAACTTGTTACAGGAGAGAAGCAGAAAGAGGGAAAAAGAAGAACTCATAAGTTTCTCAAAATGTGAGAGCGAAATTATAATCTGAATTAATGAAAAAAGAATTACAAGGTTCAACCTATAAAGGTGAACAAAACCCTAAAGCCTAAAAAAGCTAGGTTGTAAATTAATAATTAATAAAAGAATTAATTATTAATGCACCTAAGAGAAAGCTTAAGCAATAAAGAGTAATAACTTAATTAATTAAATCAACATGATTTAATTAATAAGCAAACTAATGATTACTCTAACACCCCCCCTTAAGCTAAGCATAGGGGGTAAGCTAACCTAGCACAACTATGAAAGCAGGAAAAAGGGTCCCAACAACAAGGCCTGATCAGGTACCCAATACAAGGAAATCTTTGTAAATCGGAGACAAAGAAGAAAACCCAATGGGAAAAACCCCTCTCCAAAAAGAGATAGAAAAATGCAGAAAATAAATGGCTCAAGAGACTCTCTCAAGACCATAAGTACAATCAGCCCCCCCATGAGAGAGGGATAAGACACCAAAGTCCCCCTAGAATGAAGAAACTCCTGTCACAATGGTAGATGCCTGATGTAGAATCCAAAATGAGATCCTGAAGCGGAAAATGATATTCCTCCCCTTGGGAAGAAATGAATCCAAAGGACGATGTCGAAGAAACCCTGTGAAGAGTGATGAACCAATCTGTCTCAGGATGTGTGCCATGATTGGATGCTAAAGAATCTCTCTATCTAAACTGAAATGCAACCACATAATACCAAGAATACCTGCATGCAAATAACCTATTACAGGAGAGAAGCAGAAAGAGGGAAAAAGAACTCAGAAGTTGCTCAAAATGTGAGAGCGAAGTTATAATCTGAATTAATGAAAAAAGAATTACAAGGTTCAACCTATAAAGGTGAACAAAACCCTAAAGCCTAAAAAAGCTAGGTTGCACATTAATAATTAATAAAATAATTAATTATTAATGCACCTAAGAGAAAGCTTAAGCACTAAAGAGTAATAACTTAATTAATTAAATCAACATGATTTAATTAATAAACAAACTAATGATTACTCTAACAAAATCAAGCATTGAGTAGGTATATGAATGATAAATAATCCACATGGCCAAAGAATGTAATAAGTGGATGGTCTAGCATGGAAACCATGACATGAATTTACAAAACTTTAGAGAACAATAATTCTTATAGGGGGAAGGAGGAAACATTGGATAGATTAAAAGACATAATCAATGCCTCAATTGAGGAAGTCATGAAACCTGCACTATTGAATCAGAAAGGAGCCTTGGTCTACTCAGCTAGTGATAGGAAGCTACATGTTAAGTTACCATGTTTAAAAATAAAAAATGAAGATCTAAGTGGAGACACAAATATAATTAAGGCGGAGAAGAAAGTTGAGTGGGTTAAGCTGGATAATAAGTGTATTAAAATAAATTTTGATGGTGCTTCCAAAGTAAATCCAAGCCCATCTGGGGAAGGTGTCATAGCTAGAGATTGGAATGGGAATTTAGTTGCTTATGTTGCCCATAAATTACATGATGGGACCAATAATGTGGCTGAGGTAAGGGTGCCACTACGAGATATCTAATTGGGTCTCAAACTTAAGATTAAAAGAATTCATTTAGAATGGGAGTCACAGGTGATTGTGAATGTCATTAGAAATGGTGCAGCCAATGGATGGCACTTGGCTAATATTGTGACAGAAATCAATTCTTTGATTTAATATTTCCAAGATTTTAGAATCAGCCATATCAAGCATGAAGGGAATCAGGATGTTGACATTCTTTAAAAATGGGCCTCCACATTAAGTTATGTTAACAAAAATTGTTTTGAAGAATTTTCATCTGGAGGTTTAGAAGAGTTAAGTTTTTAAATAGTCTGGTTGTGGGCTCTCTATACACTATGGAATATTCAAATATAGTCATTGGTGTCCCTTTCACATCAACTGAATATTGAAAACTAGGTGATGTCATCTCAAAGAGTGGGAGTTACGTAAAATGCACCCATCATAATTATTCTGCAAGCTCTTAAAGAATTGTTGCCAATCAGGATTGTGTCTATAGCTAGATACAGAATCTAGCCATCCTGTTGGAACATGGAAAAAATCTCCTTGGTGGATGAGAGAATGAATCTCTAGGTTCTAGGTCGGTTCGTATTAGATTCAGGATATCACCTAATGCTGACTTTTATGGTTTTGGGAAAAGGGAGAAGGAAAACTGAAATAAGAAAACTAAATAAGAAAGGTGATACACCAAAGATGGATGCAGATTTATCAGAATTGCAAGACTGTACCTACAAAACACACATTACTAAGTTCTGCAATAGTTTTCACTTCTTAACACCTAGGATGACCAAGAGCTTACTATCAGGGTTTGATACCACTAATGGTGAAGATCCGAGCAACAAACATGTAATTTCTGCAAAAGGATGATTCTTTATAACTTTAGAATAGGAATTTGAGCAATTAACTAATCTATATTTAAAAGAGAGGAAACACTTAAATACACAAATTTAAGAAGGATAGATAGCAAAAATAGAAAAGATGTATGAATAGTAAGGCCAGCTTTATTATCTCCAAAATCTGCAAAATGGTTACAAAATACAAAGGAAATGGGAAAAGGAACAATATATTCACTAATACCTCCAAAATCCCCAAATTTTGAACCCCTAGGATGAATAAGAAGTTCAGTTATATAGCCCTCAAGGCTAATCTCAAAAATGAAATCCCCACTCAAAAGGTGCTCCTAAACAAATAGATCCCCTAAATTTTAGGCCCACAAAAGATGCCCAAAACGTAGCTTCCTAAAGACCCTCCAAAATTTTATCCCAATCCCTATATTTAAGGCATAATTGATGCCAAAAATTAAGCCCTTAAGGCTAATTTCGAAAATGAAACTTGTTGGAAATAAGGATGGAGTAACTGAGAGGGGAGGGGTGAATCAGTTACCACAAAAATAAATCCACAAGTCCCTTAGATGTCTTTAATATATATATTACTGTTACTCGGTGAATTAACCTTATATTGTTGTGTAAAAATTCACAGTGATTAATATGCATAAAACAAATAACATGAACACAAGTGACATAAGTAACACCAGATATAACGTGGAAACCCAATTTGGGAAAACCACCAATGTAACTAGTTACTGATTTTCACTCTTCTGAAGTGAGCCCTGTTAGGAGCCAACC
>MU227546.1:883976-898086 GCA_018584345.1 Thuja plicata
TTACTAAAAATAGCAAGTTTCCATAAATAGCAGCTCTGCACAAGGTAGCCCTTATTGAAAAGAAAACAGAAATATTTTTGGGTGATGCAAGATTGCCCTTACACCCAGGATGCTCCTGCATCACTGCACCACATCCATACCTTGGCTTTTAACTTTCAGATAAGTTACCCTTTGGCTTTCTTTCTTGCTCACTCTGTATTTTCTTTATGAACATGTTATTGTTAAAAATTGCTTATAACTCAAACTACATCTTTGCATGAGCACTTCTTTGTTTGGAAAGCACCCAGATGGATTTTTTTTGTTAAAGAGATGTTGTAGATGATTTTGAACTTATTTTGATCTGGGTATCAATAAATAATTCTGGGTTATGATATTTCTTTGTAGTGATAACCCTGCCATGCATGATTTTTGCCTGTTTATGCTCCATGATTTCTACTGGGATAAAAATAATGAAAGCTATCTCTATTGCTTTGTAAAGCTATATGCAAGACTATTGATGAATTTGAATTCAACAATAAACCCATTACAAGAACTGTTGTAATTGAGACATGAACTCAACTTTTCCTCTGCTCAATTGCACTTGTATGATCTTTAATGTTTTGAACATTGCATTATGGAAATGTGCTATTTTTTGCCTAATGTCACCACTATATCTGCTAGATGTCTGCATCTTTCATGAAAAATTACCCATGTTGTCCTCTTCAACAAACTTAGGCAGTGACTATTGTCTGAATGTCACCATATTCTTGTAGAAATAGAGAGCTTTGCATACTGTTCTTTTTTAATCTGCTCTTCAATGTGTTTGATACTGCTGTTATAGTATATGAAATATGATGTCCTCCTGAATGAAGTTTGTAATATGACAAATAAATTGCTGAATCCAGTATTAATACTATTTATGGGGTTCGAGCACGGGCTCGTGACACCCATGAATAGTATTATAAAATATAGAGATCCTTAAATCTATGATGAATATTCTCTTTTATTTGATAGTGCTGTCATTAAACATATATCATAACCAATTTGTTAAAGAATAATCCTGAAGCATATGAAACTTTTATTGAACATATATCCTTAACCTGTACATTTCTTACATCTTTTCACCAGGCACTGCATTTTCCTTTTCTCTTAACAACATTAAGTAATAACACTATTATGAACCATGTATATACAATTTCTATTTTGACAACAATTCAGTTCACTCTTTTGCATATGGATTCTTCTTTATAACAAATTTAGTGTTATCTGTTGGGCTGTCCTATCTTTGTGCACTGTTTCATTTGATGCTTTTCATATGCATAGTTCAAACTAGAATTACATAATATTCAATCCTTTCTTTGTACAGTGATAAGGTATAGTATTACCTCATTTTTGATCTGTAATTTTGTTTCTTTTTGGTTGTAACACTATTTCAATCAGGAAAACTTATCTTTATTTCGTATGCATCTCTTATAATAGCATTGTTGTTACTCTATTGTGTCTTCTTTTCTTTCCTACATATCATACTTTAGAATTTTTGGACATCTCTCGCTTGTACACACCACTAAGTCCCCATGTTAGGTTGATGGATTCAATCAACTAATCCATGTTTGTATGTAAATGTCATGTGGGATGACATTTATGTATGAATGTGGGTTTTTTGGTTGGATTTATTGACTTAACATGTGGATGCTCTTCTTTCCTAAATAGCAATTCCTTCCTAATGTAGGATAACAACTATATGTTGTAAAAGTTTTCATAAAACTATGTCCCTTTGATACTTTATTTAGTTAATGCAGATGCATGCCTAGTTATTTCATTGAAGTTTACATAATTGATAAGTAGTTCTATAAGTTTTGATTGTAGCATGTTGTTTTAGGGATTTATGTATTGCTTAGGTCCAACTTGGATCTAACTACTCTCTTTCTCTATGATTGCAGGACAAGACCAGAAGAAGACTATAGGATGAAAACAAGGTAGAAGACATGAAGATCCAGGTGACCGGTTATCAAAATGAAAAAGACCTCTCCAAGGCAATGCTTAGATCCCTAAATCCTCTAAATTCTCTTTTATTACTTTTAGCATTGTACATCTTCTATATGTTTACAATTGAAAGATGTAACCTATGAAGGAATACTTTCTTAATACATTCATTTTGGATGTTCAATGTAATGATCCATTCATGAAATTGAAAGGTTTAAATCAAATCAATACTTAGAGAACAACATCAGTGTTAATATGAATGCAATAATAAGGTATTTTGCCTTAAATATCTGAATATTAGTGTTGAATGGATGTACCTTTATGAAATCCTTGTGTTGTTTATAGTTGCTATGCTGTATGTATAGTTTCTCTTCTGAATTTGAACAATTCTAAAACTTAAGACAACAACAATAAAATTCATAATCCAATGCAAGATAATAATCATTTACCAATTTAGTGTGCAACTAAAATGATGACAGGAATAATTATTAGCTTTTCACTAAAGGAAAAGGAAAGTGGCAGCGCAAAACAATATCATGATTAAGATGACATGCTCGACGGGTGCCGATTTTAAAGGTGTTAACTCCGAGTTGTAGTTTGTGTCCGAGGTAATAACTACTCCATTGGCTCCTCCATAGGGAAACACAAAAGGAAAGTGACTCACCTCATTTTTACAGAGCAGGGAAAGGAGAAACAAAGTTTGTAATGGATGCCTCTTTCTCTATGGATACTAAGAAGCAACAGAAGGATTTTAAGGGGCCTGTAAGATGTTGGAATAATGGAATGGTGTGTACTGAGAGGGGAGGGGTGAATCAATACCCTTGAAACTTTTTATCAATTAAACCTTAATGCTCTTTCCTTCCATTATCAACCATATTAATTTTCTACCTCATGCGTGTAATAGAAAAACATAAACTTAATTGCATGTAACATTCATAGAAATATTCATGAAATGTAAGTACACATGACCCAAGAATTGGTAACACAAAAAACCCATGTTAGAAGGTAAAAATTGCGGCTACAATCATCATGTTCTAATTGATTACTACATCTATTTATACAATATATTGACCTAATTTAGGTTCCACGCTTTACAATAAAAACTCTATGATCAAAGGTTTACAAATTGACCTTGATCTCCTCATTTGCATGTTTTCAATCAGTTAGATTGATTAAAACAATTACATATGCTTAACTTGTCCCTAAATAAATGGTTTTAAAGACAAGCATAAAGCTAAATATAAAAATCAAGTGTTTTATCTGACGTGTAACTCAGATCCATATTTCTCAGAAATAAAACTATCTCTCAGTAGACTAGTGCTCGGGTTTCTCTGTAGTCTATGCTCTCAGGTTCCTTTGTGAGCTATGTTGTCGGTTTACTCTATAAATTGTCTGTCGGGTTACTCTGTGAATTATGTTGTCATTTTACTCTGTAAACTGTCTATCGGTGATCATTATGCTAATACACTTTTCAGTGATCTCTGCACTTGTCTATTTTGGTGACCTCTATTTTCTGTCACTCGGTGATCATGTTACTGACAGTCCAAAAACTCTTTCCCTGTATACTAATGACAAAATATTTTCCTTTAGGATTATCAATCTCCCCCTTTGACATTAGTATCAAAAACTGATATGTGCAAAACTGAAATGTTCAGTATATACACCACATGTTTACCTTGTCAATATGACTCCCCCTATGTGCATGCCTCGGTGTAGTGTATTTACATATTTATTCCTTTGATACATTTTCCATTATACATATATTTCCTCTTTTTATCATTTCCCCCTTTCAACTTATCATTTCCCCCTTTATCATATCATTTCCCCCTTTTTTTGAAAATAATGACAAAGGTGTAATACTTACAACTTGTAAAAAATGTGTGAATGAGATTTCTTTATGTCTTCCATCATCTTCTCCCATTTCTCCTTGAGGTTTTCTAGGGCCATGTGCTCCAATGTTATCCTGGCATGCATGTCATAGATACTGTCAATGACAAACATATCTGGGGTGGCAATTAGTGTTTTTGCCAAAGTCATGTGTTGTTGCAGTAATGTGAGATTTGGTAGTAGTAGAGCTTGGAGCTTAGTTACGTCATCTCAGATTTTGTATTCTGTCTCTTGAATCTCAAGTCTCAACCATTTAGATTCTACAAGCTTCTCATAATGCAACTTTAATGCATTTTCATCGGTTGTGAGACCTTGTGCACTAGCATTAAGACCTGCATCTATCTTAGCAATCTTTTCACTATTCTCTTTAGTGAATTTCTCTATGGTGCATAATTTTTGAACTAAGGTTATAACTTTTGAAATTATTGGTTCCAATGTATTGACCAGTTCATATAGCTTTACCTTGTTCTTTTCCACTTCTTGGCTTATTTTATCTATTAGTTTGTATTGGTACTTCTCCTCTGCATGTTCTTCTATCACTTTGTCAGCTTCCACATTCTGTGATGTAATGGCCTTGGTGAGAACTGCTAATTGATCAAGTATTGGTGCACTTTGATCAATTTGAGTGTCAAGTACTACTTGCAATAGTATTTCCTTTTTAGTTTCTAGTACCCGTGTGTCCTTGTGCTCCTTTTTGAGCTTATCTTGTAAGGTTTTCCTTTTACACAATTCTCCATACCTTGTTAGTGACTCATAATCCATTGTTCTCGTATCATAGTCAAGTATTTCTATAATCTCATCCAAGGTGACTGGTGCTTTATTCTTCTTTTTCTTCTTCTTCTTTGAAATTGTGCTGGAAGAAGGGGAGTGTAGAACTATAGCTAGTTCATGTTCCTTTTCTTGCTTTGGTGATTGTATGGGAGGTTTGGTGTCTTTTTTTTTCTTCTCGGTATTGACCTGTTGGTCTGTAGTGGACGTCTCCACATCAACCTTGTCTGTATTTGCAGCTTTGTGTGCCTTTTCAGTTTCCTTGGCATCACTCTGTTTCTTCTCTCCACTTGTTTCTTTTTTCTCCTTATTTGTATCTTGTTGCTTCCCTTGTTCATCACCTATGTCCATTGGATTATTTTCATCAGGTTCAGGTCTCTTCTCCTTTGCTTCTATGATGATATTGATAGCTCGTATCAATAGAGGCATTTGTCCTGGTATATTTACCTGTGCAACATCCATTGTAACCATGTCATGCTTGGTGGCATCAGTTACATCTTCATATTTCTTGGGTTCATCATCAAAATCAATAAGTGTTATATCTTTGATTGTGACTTCTATTGTGTCCCCTAATGATTGAAAAATCTGAGGTACATCATCCATGGCCTTGCTTGCCTATGTTTTTAGCTCAACTGGATTGATGTCCTTGGTGTCATTTATGAAGATGTTCTCTGGGATCAGTGTGGCCTCTTTCTCTTCATAATGAGGGGTCTTGGTAAGAGCCAGTACCTTCTCGGGGCTTGTATCCTCCTTAGGTGGATTGAATATTTTATTCCAAGTTTCATTTCTTTCTTTATCAAGCTCTATTAATCCTCCCTCTAGTACCTTGTATTTTCTCATCTTAGCTGAAAATTTCTTTGAATGCTTCATCATTTTATCAATTTCTTCAACTTTTGACTTGGGTGGCATAATTGTGACTAGGGATCTTTCTCTTATCTATTTTTCTGTATGCAGTGCATATGTCCACCTTGTAGATATTTTTTCATTTAGTTCTTGTGGCATTTACTTATTGAATTGTACAGGTACATATTTGAATTCAACCATTTCCTTAACTATGGTTTCTTCAATCTTAGTTTGATCTCCGGGAGATAAGGTTATCCATTGCCTTATCTTTTGGTGTGATATGCTTCATATCTTGATGATTGATGTTGCAACTTCATCAATTATTTGAGGAACTTTGAGCTTTTCTATTTGAGCTCCTTGTTCTTTCTCATCCTGCTCAATATCTTCCTTATCTTCTTTTCCTCAGATGTATTTTATTCTTTTCCTTGGTGCCTATTTCCCGATTTGAAGCTTTCTCTTATAAGTCCTCAATGTACGTTTCTTTACTGATGGTGAGTCTACATCTTTTGAAGTCTGACTCCTAGTTCTTGATGCAACAATAGGTCTTGGTTTCTTTGCTGGTGGTGCATCATATTTAGTTGACTCAGAGTCACTCAATTGTTCACCTTCACTGAAGAGTGAATTTCCCTCAGTGTCATATTTTTGTTCTGATTCTTCATCGTTTATCGACAACTTCTTTTGAAGTGTCTTTACCATTTTAGTCTTCTTTCTGTTGATCTTTTTCACTACTAGACCAATTTTAATTCTAGCCTTAACTTCTTCACAAGTGCCAAATCTTGGTAGTGATTATTCCACTGCTTCATTTAGTAGGGCTTCAATAGAATTTGTGGCTTGATCAATGTTGATCTCATAATCAAGTGGTGGCAACCATGCTGTCCTTGATATAGTCGATCTGATTAAAGTGGTGTCGGTATCCACTATAAAACATATGTCATCCTTATACTATTCCACCAGTTGTTCAGGTATCCTCATTCTCTTCTGTATTATGTCCTTAAAAGTAGTGAAGTATGCATCCATGAATGATGTAAAATTTGGATGACCTTATAGTCCTCATTTTCTCCTGTATTTGCTTCATTAGAAGCTCGGATAGGTCTAGTTGTAGTCCTTTCTTTACAATCTTATAGGCAGTTTCAACTGCACCACATGCTATGCTATTCAGTCCGTTGGCTTGGAATACCGTGTATCCCAGTACACATGCATTGAAATTCATTTTTGGATAGGTGGTGGAGTTAACCTTTAAACCTCTGTCATCCCATACTGCACCTGGCATCATTTCAATCTTGGGGTGAGAAGGATGTTTTAGGGCTTTGGCCTTGTCGGTTACTAGATAACCGGTTACCGCATGAATCACATCCTTAGTGATTGATTTTGGTTCATCCAACCATAATTTCTTGTCATTTACTCTGCTGAGTACTATCCAAATCCACTCAATTTTGAACTCTTTCGGAAACATTAGTGCATTTTTTAACCCTTTTACCTCTATGTTCTTGTGTTCATCTTTACTATTTCCATCTTTTCAAAGATTCTTGTAAGCTTCTTCAACTTCAAGATCTCTGATTTCTACAAATTTGCAGTGGATATATGCTGAAATATATTCAACTAGAAAAACCCTAGGAGGTATGCTTGAGAAGGATCCTTGGTCTTCGGGTTGTGAAGCAACCCCAGGACAAAATTTATACTTAGGTTCTTCACATGTAGAGTTCTTGATTAGGTTGACCTTCTTATCCTTCACATTCTCGATCTTGGTGACTCACAATGTAGTTGCCATATTTCTTGAAATTAGGGCTTTCTCCATAAATGATCTATTTGCGTGGTGAGTCTTAGATACTCACTTGATCTTATCTGTAGATGATGGAAATCTATTTTAGTAGCCATGAATGTGCTTGTGAATCTCTCTGCAATGTGTTCACTCCTTGGTAGCTCTTCTTCTCTATGTTCTTTGTTCTACTCTTTTCTCTTAAACGCTTGGTGAGGGAATGATATTTCCATCACCCTTTTATAGATGATTCCCTAAGTGGTGAAATAAATGCTTCAACTACTTCTCAGTGGTCGAAGACGGAGTCACTCGGTCATCACACAAACTTCTCAGCTCGGTGAGTATACACTGCTCAGGGTAAGTGTCAACTTAATTGAACTTTCACATATTCACTAATGGTTCTTGGTATGTAGCAAAGACTTGATTGTCTTTTACATGATTACCGATGATGCTCAGTTTACATTTACAACTTGGCTTTTATATGTATACTGATGATTCTTGGTATGTATTGACCAACAAGATTGGATTCACAAATTCATAACAAGTAATACCATAGTGCATCTCTATTTATGATAATTTGGCATAGTATCAATGTATATTGGAACTGATGTAAAATATAGATTTGTATAGTGCAGTTCCATACTTACTTATTTTTCTTAGGTGGGGGTGGTGATATCACCAGATCTATTGGATAGGGTGTCACCAACTATGGTGCTAAGTTCGACATCATCTTTGCTTGTAGCTTTCCTCCACATTTGATTTCTTATTCTCCTGATATTTTCAATAGTGTTCTCATTAGAAAAAGTGCTTGACTTTGTCACTCAGTCTCTATCATCCTTGCTTAGATGACCGAACTTATGATAGTGTAAGCATGCCATTCCAGAGTTAGTCCAGTTCCTTGACCTTCATATCCATTTTCTCATGTAGTTTTCAGCTATGTGTCCATATCTACTAGATGTTGTGCAATTTACCCATGTGTTGTAATCCCAAACATATGAGTTACCGATTCTTCTCGGTTGATAAGCATTTTCTTGTTCTTTTGGTTTCCATCATTGCTTTTTATTTTTCCTGCATTCAAGAGATGTGTGCCCATGCATTTTGCAAGTAGAATAATATTTTTCCATGTAGGATTCCTTCTTAAATTGTTTCACCTTAGATCTACATTCATGTGCTTTGTGTCCATGCTTGTTATAGTTATAACACTTACCTATGAATGTAGATGTGGATTTAGGAATACCTTTAGCTTTTCTCCTACAAACATTTGATGTGTGGCCTGGTTTTTCATAGTGATTGCATGACTGCTTCTTTGCTCTTGGATTTGTGTAGACATCTTTATGGTCAGCTTGGTTTGATGATTCTCCATGCTCGGTATACCCTAGACTGGTATTTTTGTTGAGTCTTCTTTGTCCATTCAGAAAATCATCCATTCTTTTTGCACTTTCTTTAGATTTCTTGACCATATCATTGTGTTGTTGCTAAATCCTTACTTCATGCTTTAGTTTTTCATTTTCTTCTCTTAGTTCACCAATAGATTCCAATTTCCCATTGAGTTCTATGTTCACTCGGTTTGCCTCATGACTCATAAGAACTATTTTATTGGTGATCTCATGATGATGTTTAGTAAGTCTCTCTCTCTCTCTCTCTCATATAGCTTCTCAATGATCTTCCTCCTTTCATCAATAGCTAATGTTCTTTCATGTTCAACTTGTCTAGCATTATTCATAACATCAATCATTCTTACCATCTGTGTCTCTTGACCAATTTTCAGTACCTTTACTTTTTTTGTCAAATGTTTATTGATTTCATTCAGACTTGTAATGCTTCCTTCAGATGTGTCTAATGTATTGCTAGATGTGGATCTCAATGACTCACACAAATCATGTATCTCTTCTTCAAGATAGTTATTTTCATTCCAGTAGCTCTCTCATATTGATGCTTTCTTCTTTGTATTGCTCATAGAAGATCTGTATCTGTAACTTCCAATTCTCAATATTCTTATCAGGCTTATACCTTTCCATTGTATGATCTTTTGTCTCAAGTGATTAAAAATTTTCCAAATAAGAGATCTAGCTCTGATACCAATTGTTGGAATAATGGAATGGTGTGTATTGAGAGGGGAGGGGTGAATTGGTGCCCTTAAATTTTTTATCAATTAACCCTTAATGATCTTTCCTTGCATTTTTGACCATATTTGTTTTCTACCTTATGCATGTAATATAAAAACATAAACTTAAATGCATGTAAACATTCATGAAATGTAAGTACACATGAAACAAGAATTGGTAACACAGAAAACCCCTGTTAGAAGGTAAAAACTGTGGCTACAATCATCATGCACTGAATGATTACTACATCTATTTATACAATGTATTGACCTAATTTAGGTTTCATGCTTTACAATAAAAACTCTATTATCGAAGGTTTACAACTTGACCTTGATATCCTAGTTTGCATGTTTTCAATCAGTTAGACTAATTAAAAAAATTACATATGCTTTAGTTGTTCCTAAAGAAATGGTTTTAAAGATATTCTTAAAGCTAAATATAAAACTCAAGTGTTTTACCTGACGTGTAACTCAGATCCACATTTCTCAGAAATAAAACTGTCTCTCGGTAGATTGGTGCTCGGGTTGCTCTGTAGTCTATGCTCTTAGGTTACTTTGTGATCTGTGTTGTTAGTTTACTTTGTAAACTATCTATTAGGTTACTCTGTGAATTGTGTTGTCGATTTACTTTGTAAACTATCTGTTGGTGATCATTATGCTAATACTCTTTTCAGTGATCTCTACACTTGTCTATTTTGCTGACCTCTGTTTGCTGTCACTTGGTGATCATGTTACCAACAATCCAAAAACCATTTCCTTGTATACTAATGACAAAATATTATCCTTTAGGATTATCATAAGAAAGGACTAAATGATGGGAATTCTAAACTTAAAGGAGGAAAATGTTGCTCTCATTTCCATTGAAGTCTTGGGTAGACAATTCCCAGAAAGAAAAGTGAAATGGAGGGTTAATGTTGATGTAATTTCAATGGTGATAGCATGGGTGCTGCAAGTGGGTGAAATAGAAAGGGAAGTGAAGCATGTGATAGAAGTAATATTTGATAATGAATTGTTAGTAGGTCTGGACTCAATGCTTGAGTGGGAAGTGCTTGGAATTGGCTTTGACTATTAGGAATTCTTTGAGGATGAGAATGAAGGTAGGGTTTATGTCCACGTCCCTTTTCTAAGGTGGTGGGGAAAGGTGAATAAAGAAGCCTATAAAGAGGACATTGGCAACAAATGGAGGCATTTGAAGGTGAAAGTTGAGAGGGCCAGGGTTAAAGAAGATAAGAAGCACATAACACTCTATGAAAATGTGCCCAGAAAGAAATGGAGACAAATACACAACAAGCAGGCTGGAAAGGAACGATCAATAGAAACATTTTGTAAGTTTGAAATTTGAAATTTTGGGGACATAGATGCTAAAGTTTTAAATGAAAATTTTGAACTTTGTGACATGGAAAAGGAATTTTTGGAAAACTCACGGGAATAATATCAAAGATTTAGCAAGATGAAGGTGTCTGGTGGAATGTGGATGAAGTTGGAGCATCCACAACTAGAAGAAGGAAGATTTCTCAGAATTGGTCTGGTGGGATAAACATGACTCTCGACATTTTATATAGTTAATGTAAACTGTCTTTTGTAATGTCCAATAGAGTATGCAGGGACTATCTATATTAGAAGGCTATAGGAATTTGTTAGATATTGAGTTCTAGTGGGATGGATAATATTGGAACTACTCAAAGCTATATGTAATATGTTTTCAATTATTAATAATATTTACCTGTTATAGATCTAAAAAAATAGCCCCAAAATCTATAACTTTTTGCCTCTGATGACATAATCTTCATCCCATTTGCATGATGTGATTTCAATATCCCTTGTATGATGCTGATTTGATATGAAATTAAATGATGTCAATTGTAAACTTCATGTTGATGTGTGTTGATGTTAGTAAAACTAATTCTATTAGGATAATTGATTAGGTTGATGTGATACCTTGTTATCAATATCTAGAGAAAAATAATACCTTGATGTACTCAAGAAGAGAGATATAGGATTGATGATGATTGGTTTTATTAGGTTGTCTAAATTTAGATGATCAACTTGATTCCTTTGATTGATTGATTATGTTTTAATGAAATCAACTTTTCTCTGGAAAGTTGATGGTTAGGGATATATATCCTTGGCCGTTGGACATGGTCTTTGATTTGTCTACTTAGAAGAAATGGGTGTTAAAGCTATGTGGTGTAGGATACATTTTTCATATGTCATGATTTTGAGTGAATCGAGGTTTATTGACCACTTTAGCTTACTAGTGGCACTCGGTTCATAATACCTTTCACTTACCAATGAGTGAGATAACTATTACGCTAGAGGATGTCTACATATTTCAGTGGATTTATATCATCAGGGAGCTCATGTATTATGATTTAGTTTATGATGGAGCTTCCTGTAGATGTGTGTTTGGTGATGAGGACATTGGTGATGAGACCATTCCATAGCGACATATGCGACAACTATACGCTCATCTTTCTTCTGTGCTAGAAACTTTGAGAGAAGGATTATTGATGCCAGACAAATGTGGGCACATATTTTCCATTGGTTGGGGTATTATTATGGAGGATATGATTACTTAGCCTCATAGATTCCCATGGGGATATTTTTTATTAGCACACTTGTATCATGATTTGTATCATGTGTTTTACTGTCACATTGCTACATTATCTTCTTGTGCAATGCTACTATAGTTGTGGTCCTGGGAGTACCTTCCAGTAGAGAAGAGGCATATAGTAGAGAGATATCATCCTTGAAGTCATCCTTAACTGTATGCATATTTGGGAGAAATTGTCTAGCCACGATTGGGCAAGTTAGAGTACTGGAGGAGGATGTTGGATGATCTAGATGAGGTCTATTGGAGACCATATCTTGGTTGTGAGGTTTGGAGTGATGATGATTAGGAGATGCCATACTTATTCACTTCATGGTGGTTTACTGGTCATAGAATCTTCATTGTGCAAAGAGTTTTTGTGCTGAGAGTTCTTAGATAGTTTGGCCGCACTTAGAGTTTACCATAGGGTTTATCTCATTATGATCCAGTTCAGGTAGAGAGATCATTGTGAAGGCCTAGTGTTGATTACTAAGCTACTAGACTTGAGGTCTTAGGCCTTAAATCAATGTAATGGGATTATGGTGATGATATTGAGGATGTAGGAGTGACTCCCCAATACATTGAGTGGTACCGGCTACATGAGTTTCCTCATTTTACAGATCTTGTAGATCTAGTTCTTGATAGTGATGATCCAGATTTAGATTCAGATGATGATCATGGAGGACATTATAGACCGAGACAAGTCTAGGTTCAAGGAGGTAGATCTTTTAGTCCTCATAGTGGTAGATTTTCTTGAGCTCCAATGGGTAGAGTACTAGGTGGAAGAGTAGCGACAAGTAGAGCATCTTATAAGGCCAACAATAGTGTTATTCATGGTATTGTTCATGGAAGAGGTAATATGAAAATTTATGAGTCTGAGGTTGATCATGGTTCTATACCATCTAGCAGTGCAGTTGGTATTGGAAGAGTCAAGATGATAGGTAGAGGATTTACTGCTCCTAAGAGACAAGTTGGAAGATAGGTTCCTCACAGGCGAGCAGTTGATCCTATTTTTCCCCAGGGTTGGATTCATAGAGGTCGACAAGCAAGTAGACATGATGCTCTAGATGTTGCTGATATTATGGATGCTCCAGTGGTTTCAATAGTAGTAGCTAGTCCATCAGTTCCTCCTGCTCCTCCTAGCAAGGAGATACATGATATCCATGTAGGTATGGAATCTATACGGGGTGATTTGGCTTAGGTTAGTTCAGTGTTGGCTGCATTTTTTGCTCAGTTTGGCAGTGAACCTACTCAGGTAGTTGGTTCCTCCTAGGTTCTCATCTTCTTATTTTTATATCATATTTAAGTCCTTTGATCATATTATTAAATCAAACAATCAACACTCTGAAAGATTATGCAATTTCTCAATTAAACCCAAATCAGGTATGCCTGAAATAGTGCCAAAAACTTCACAGCTTCACATATTATTGATAAATATGAAAGTAGACATTTTTACAGAAATTTTTCCAGCATAATGGCCTACAAAATGAAATTTCCAGATTTTTATAGAGTTTACATAATAGCTCCCAAATGGAGGACAAAAACAATGCTCACCGGGCTCTTGAAAATAATACAAAATAGCCTGGAAACACCATAAAACACTAAAAATCTATCACAAAAGTAGAATCATGACCAAATAAATATATTAAACTCTATTTTAACATAAAAATGGCTTCAATATAGCATCAACCCAAACTGATATGAAAAACTCAACCGGAAGCACCAAAATCTTACAAAAACACACTCGAAAACTCATAAATCTGCACTGTTCAGCACAAGGGAAAACTCCGCATGAGCTTGCACATGGAATGGTCTCAAAATAAAATCCTTAGCCTTCTTGGAAACCTAAAAACTCCCATATTTGGGTCTCCTTCTCCACAGGTTTGGCAGCCTCTGAAGAACAACAAAGCAATGAGCAAAAATCAAGTTCTAGCATGAGCCCGAAATGCCTCCAAACCCCTTTAAAAGTGGGCATAACCCTAAATCATGACCAAGAGGGGTCAATAATACATATTTTAATAATAATTTTCATTTATTAATCCATTGGTTTCCCAATATTGGCCCCTTTTCTAAAAACTTCACTTTTTGAGCCTGCCAGCCTTAGCAAAAGTTATTATTTTTTAATTATTTGAAAAGGGGACATGACAAGTCCTCCCTCCCAAATATTTCTTGTCCTCAAGAAATGAAGGTTGGGATGCTC
>MU227546.1:914397-930428 GCA_018584345.1 Thuja plicata
GCTGAATAATATGCCTACGTGGTGGTGTATAAGCTGCAAGATTTAATGTTTTGTTAGATGAATTATTACATGAAACTCGATTACTATTATTATTGCTAATCATATAACCATTTTCTTCCTTATTAAGAAGATCAAAGGAGTTTTTAAGAGTTAAATTGAAAGGTTTTTGAGATAACGGATACATGTTTACCTTTTTCTTGTTTCTTACCAGTTGCCAGGTGAATTCCTTCTTCTTCATGTAGATGGAAGGTGCTTGGGTAGGTAAGAGTCTGCCTCCCCCCTTGGTAGATAGGGGTTCCTCAGTACCGCATAATGATTTGCATTCAGGTCTTCCCACCTTAGTATCCCCGCTGCTTGTGTCCACTTTCGCATATTTTGTTTTTGCGAAAAAATTCATTTGACTGTCCAAGGAATTGACTGTGAAGATCTTCGTTTTGGTATCTTTAAAAAACTTAGGGCTATTCTTGTTTTCCCCTAGCAAAAAACTGGGTTTTTCAACCCTATACTTGTCCTGCACATTATTGCTTTGTGTTCCCTTTTTGAGCTTCTCTACTAGAGACAGCTCCTTAGGATTTCCATTGGAGATCTTTTCTGTAGCCCAATCCTTAATAGGGCTTTTATTATTTACCCTTTCTTTGTCCTTCAAACTTTCATTATGTGATCCTTTTTTATCAATAGGGTTTTCGATGGAACGCTTTTTCGCAGCAAGTTCCTCAGCAGGGAGTTGAGAAAATAAAGCATACATATCCCAGTCTATGTTTTGATCTGCTAGTATTTTTTTTTTTTCTGTGAATTCTTTCAAATGATCATACGAAGGGTGATCCTGTATAGGATTTTTGCAATCTTTCTTCTTATGGCCATATAGCCAACAGTTAAAACAGTAACTAGTGGAAGCCTCTTTCTTCTTTGAAGCTTCTGAATTAAATTTGGGCATCTCGGTCCTAAGAACTATCATGTTGCGACTAGAAACATCCTTCTTAGAGTGTGAGTGCATGAAACCTAGGTTGATTTGTCGTCGAAGGAAGGCAGACTTCCTTTTCAGATGAAAAGTTCGCATATCGCATATGATCAGAGCATAATATGACCATATGAATCATTCGCAGATTCTTAAACACTTGTAATTCTACTGCAGAAAATTCCAAATTTTAATGATGATATGCCTGCTTCCAATGGAGATCAAAATTCTCAGAAAAAACTACGATTTTATGGCACAGATTTATAAAAAAATTTATGCCTGCTACAAAGCCAAAATTCTCCTGGCCACACCCCAGGAGAGCTGCGATTCAATTGCAGAATTAAGTAATTTTACAATGGCCGAAGCCCTGCTCAGCCTGTGTTTTTCATGTATATTCTGCAAGTGAAGAAAATAAACACCTTCCCGAAACCCTAGCCTGAAGATGTGCTGTGTTTTTTCCTTAATATTTTCTCCTTTCCCCTGCATTTTTTACCTCTGTTGACTGTGAATATTATAGATTAATTATATATTTTTAGTTCCTATACTCCGCTGCCTTGTATGTCTTGAAGCTCTTCCCTTTATACTATTTCGCAAGCCCTCTTTAGGCTATGTCGCTGGCTTAATGGTCTGCCATGGAAAATTGCAAGTCTCTTAATATTCTGGTCTGCCCCTAACAAATTTGGGCCTGTTATAAATTCGGTCCCTGCCTAATGCTCTGCTCCTCCAATCAAAATCGGATCTGCTCGATGATATATTCGCTGCTGCTTGGAATCAGATCTCTGAGGTACTCAACTCTTATACAATAACATTATTAGATTTAAAATTTTATGTCATATCCATTTTCCTAAGCTTCATGACATGGAAAGAGTAGCATATATTTATTATTTATCTTTGTTAAGTGTCAAATTTCATAAAATTTTGTAAAGACTGAAAAATCCACAAATGCCACATAAGCACAAAAAGACAAATATTCCTGAATGTCGATTCAATAGTCATAGACGGTCAATCACTATGGACTGATCAATATAAAAACTCAAGATACAAAAATAAAATTCACATAATCTCTAAATTTCTATTTAAATTATTTGACATAGCACAAAAAGGTAATATACACAAAAGTAATCGACCATTCTGTCAAAACTTTAACATTTCCATAATCAGTAAAATTACAATGTTCAATATCAGGATGCCGACTAACTCATCATGCACCTTACATAATAAATAGGATTATACATATATACATCATGTTCAAGACCAAAAGGTCGATTTAAACAATATCCAATATGCCATCGGACAACTATCCATCTGCATGCTCTGGTCTCCTAAGCCATCGGACACCTATCCATCTACAAATCTTGAGATGAGAGTGTGTTTTAGGGGTTTAATCCACCCAAACATGGAGTGGTTAGCTCCCCTGGGGCTCATCCTAAAATGAAGAGCGCACCGACCCTGCCCAAGAAGTCTATCTCTTGGCACTGATGGATTAGAAGGAATCTGGTGTGTCTGTGATTTCTAACTACTTTCCACAAGTTTCTAAATAGATTTTATTCACAGATTACAGGAAGATGAAACATAAATAACCAACACATTTAAGTAAATATGTGCTTCCATAGCTTTGGCCAAAGCAATTAAGTGCCAAATTTCTATTGGTAGGTAGTGAACAGAATATACTACCCTTTCCTGGGATTCCACATCCTACACCTTCCTTTACATTTCCAAATATTTACTTGAAAGTCATATATATATAAACAAAACCACAATAGAGTTTTCAATTCAAAATTTACAATACAAATTCTACTTTTCCAATTCACCTTATAAGGCAATGCAAACTTATCTAATTATTCAATACAAGAGAACATTTCAGCATAGAAAACAAAATTGTATCCCAACCTCCAAGACACCACGCATCAGAACTAAAAGTTTAGATCTTTATTTAATGAAATTGGTTTTTCTAACAGTAACGAACTATAGTCTAAAAGTAAGGTTTCCTCCCTAATTGTGATTTTAGCTAACAATCTAACAACAATGCTCTTTCACACACAGATATATTATACCTTTCAAAATGTATGGAAATTTCCTATCAAGGAAGAAAGAAAACATTGATTCATCTTATCAACTAGTTTAAATAATTTTGTCTATAAAGGAAACAAGGTAAAACTGTTCACTTTAATATTTTGAAAAAGTTGGAAATAAAACAATAAATTTTATCTAGGAGTAGTTTTCTATACAAAATTTATAATGAATCTTCTACTGATTTTACTGGAAGATTTCTCTGAGTGGTCATCTATGAATTCGAGAGTTAACTAAAGTATGTCAAATCTGAAACTTTAAGATCTCAAAATTGCTTTTTTTTTTCTTTTATAAATATAGCTACAGATTTAAAAAAATCATTTTTCTTTTTACTCCTTCAGTTCTAATTGTGAAAATGGTGTACAATGGAATATACAGTGATTCAACCTCAAAATTTGACACATATAGTAGCTACTAGTGAATGAAAACCATTTTCTAATCAAGGAAAATAAAAACAACAGCTACCATCATGCATGATTAAATACGAATGCAATTAAATCAAAAGAAAGAGAGTATCTCTATCATACCCGTGCCTACAAAAGAAACTGGGAAATCTAGAATTGTGCAAGCCTCTTCTCACTTCTACATTGTCTTAAGCACTTTGGTCCTCTAATATCTACGTATAACCTCCAAACTGTCCTCTCCAAACCTTTTTCCTTCTATGCGCTGGTTATAAAAATTTGTTCTTATGCATTCTGTGCCCCCCTTTCCATCGGTTACCACTGCCTCTCTTTATAGAAGGCCCATGAAGTTTTTCACCGACTCCTCAAAAGTCAACAAAAGGGGCAGAAAAAATTAGATACTCAAGATTTTTTCGGTGGATTGTAGGAAGATTCTAGATTTGGTTATTAATGTGGATGGTTGGATATTTTCAACAAGTTTCTACTAGCTTCCTGTTACTCCATGTATCATCCTTAGTAACATGAGTAACTGAAAAATAAGAACATGTGTAAGCTTAATCAAAAAGCTGCAAAAAAGATCTATGTATGTCTTCCGCATCTTCCCAAGTAGCATTGTCAACAGAGAATTGGTTCCATTGGACCTTGTACTTCAACACATCTCTACCATGTACCCTAATGGTATGCTGACCAATGAGGTGGGTAGGCTCCACTAGCACCACCCTCAGATCCTGCACTTGCAATGTATGCCAATCAAGGATATGAGATGCATCTGGATGATAGGGTTTCAACAAGGAAACATGAAACACATTATGGATTCAGGCTAGAGTGGGAGGTAAAGCAAGTCTATAAGCAACGGGGTTGATAACCTCCAAAACATCAAATGGACCCACATATCTTGGTGCAAGATTTGATGACTTGCCAAAAGAAATAGAGATTTTATGTGGTCTCACACACAAGAATACTTTGTCCCCTTCCTGGAACTGCCTAAAAGTGTAGTTCCTATCTACATAACTCTTTTGACGATTCACTGCTTCTTTCAATCAAGCATGAATCAAAGTCATCTGATCTTCCATCTCTCTCAACAATTTAGGACCAATAATGATCCTGTCTTCCACTCTATCCCAACTAATAGGATTGTGACACTTCTACTCATACAGTGCCTCAAATGGTGCCATTCCCAATGAAGCATGGTAAGAGTTGTTATAAGAAAACTCTACCAATGGAAGATACTCTTCCCACTTGGATTACTGATCCATGCAATACATCCAAAGTAAATCCTCAACAACTTGATTTACTCTCTCTATTTTCCCATTCGTCTGAGGATGATAAGCTATGCTAAAATTTAGCCATGTACCCAAGGAAGCATTCAAGGTTATCCAAAACTTTGATGTCATCCATGTATATCTGTCAGATATAATGGTCTCTGGTACACCATGCAGTCTAAAATCCTCCTGAATAAACTTCTTGGCCAAAGCCAAGGATCCATCTCTCAAACTCCCTGGAATGAAATGGGCTACCTTGGTTAGTTTTTCAACTACTACCAAGATTACATCATGCCTACCTCATGTCCTTGGTAAACCTTGGATAAAATCCATACTGATGACTTTCCATTTGTATTCTGGAATATCACGTGGGTATAAAAATCCTGCTGGGTGGACATGCTCAGCCTTAACTTGCTGACATTCTAAACACTGGGCTACATAAGCTATCACATCATGCTTAAGCCCTGGCCAAAATTATAGTGGCCTCAAATAAATAATCATCTTGTTTACCCCTGGATGTCCTACAAATTGAGTGCAATGAATCTCCTCAAGTACTACCTTCCTCAACCCTTCTCGGTCGGGAATGTACATCCTATTCTAGTATCTCATAATACCATCATCATCAAAAGTGTATCCATAAAAATGGTGATCCAATGTATCAATGTGCAAGGCTGACTTGACCATCTCATAATGATCATCACCTGAAAGCTCCTGCAACATGTGATCCTTCAACCGTTTCCTAGAAGTAGTGATAGCTGCGACGTGTCTTCTTCTACTAAGAGCATCTGCCACTCTATTCTCCTTTCCCTTAATGTACTCAATGCCAAAGTCATACTCACTTAGAAACTCCAACCAATGTATCTATCTTACATTGAGATTAGGTTGTGTGAAGATATACCTTAGTCCCATGCGATCTGTTTTTAACTCAAACAACTTATCCAAAAGGTAGTGTCTCCACATAACTAATGCATGCACAATTGTAACCAATTCTAAGTCACAAGGTGCATAGTTAACCTCATACTTCTTTAACTTTCATGAATCATAAGCCACTACTCTTGCATCCTGCATAAGTACACCTCCAAGACCTTCCCTCGAAGCATCTGTGATCACTATGAATTGCCCATTTGGGTCAGGTATAATCAAAACGGGAGCAGATGTGAGTTTCTGTTTCAACATCTGGAAGGTTCCCTCACATACATCCATCCACTTTTATATTTTCCCTTTCCTCTAAAGGGATGTAATAGGTGCTGCAATATTGGAGAATCCCTCCACAAACTTCATGTAATAACCTGCGAGTCCCATGAAGCTTCAAACTTCAGTCACATTTTGTGGAGTTGGCCACTCAAGAATGGCTTTAATCTTTGTAGGGTCAACTACAATTCCATTTGTAGATATGATGTGACCCAAATAATGAATCTCATTCTAATAGAAAGAACACTTAGATAGCTTCCCATAAAGCTTCTTATCTCTAATTCATTGTAAGACTATTCACAAATGCTCCTCATGCTCTTCCACGTTCTTTGAGTAGATCAAAATGTCATCAATGAATATCTCTACAAACTTATCTAAACAATCTCTGAACACATTGTTCATCAAGTTCATAAATGCTATTGGCACATTGGTCAACCCAAAAGGTAAGATGACAAACTCATAATGTCCATACCTTGTCCTGAAAGTGGTTTTAGATATATCTTATTCTTTGATTCAGAGTTGATGATATCTGGATCACAAATCAATCTTAGAGAGCATAGTTTCTCACTTCATCTGATCGAATAGTTCATCTATTTGAGGAAGTGGATACTTGTTCTTGATAGTCACCTTGTTAAGTATTCTATAATCTATGCATAACCACAAGGTACCATCTTTCTTCTTTGCGAAGATAACTAGGGCTCCCCATGGTGACACACTAGGGTGAATGAACCCTTTATCCAAGAGTTCTATTAACTGAGTCTTCAACTCATACATTTCAGTGGTGGTCATACGATAAGGAGCCTTGGATTGAGGCTTGGTTCCAGGCATTACATCAATAGAGAAGTCAAATTCCCTCTTCGGAGGTAACTCTGGTAAGTCCTCTGGAAAGACATCCGAGAACTCTTGCAAGATAGGTTGATCCTCTAAACTAGGAGGAGTGTCAAGATCTTTGACATATGCTACATACATCATGCACCCCTTCCTCTTTGCCTTCTTCAATTACATGGCAAAAATTTGTCTAAGCTCAAGGAGCCTCTTCTCACCCAAAAGTACTACAGGTTCTCCTAAATCATCAAGACATTCAACTAACTTGTCCTTATAGTTTACTAAATCCTTATGTTTAGTCAACCAATTGATGCGCAAAATGACATCATAGGAACCCAATGGGGCTACATAAAGATTTAATTATGTCTGAAAATTTGGAAGTTCTATCTCACTGCAAGCCAAACATTACTCAACCCTACGCTCTTCCCTATTTCCATATTCTACCGTCCATGGTTCAGAAAAATATCCATGTCTAACTGATAAATGAGAAATAACTCTAGGATCTATGAAACATTCTTTAGCTCAAGTATCAATCAAAATGGAAACATTTTGGCCAAAAAGTTTACCACTCAGCTAGACCAGAGTAGCCTGAAAGTCGGCTTGCTTATGGTCAATAGCTGCATGAATCAGATGTTGAGCCTGGGGACCCTTACCATCTCTGTGAACTATATGCTGAGGACATGTACTAGCATAATGGTCACCTCCACAAGTGAAGAAACCATCTAGTGGTCCTTTCCTACCCTCAGGCCTGTTCCTCCCATTGTCATTTCTATTATTCCCATTCCGGTTGGCACCTCTGTTCTGATACTGAGCACCATTATTATTGTTGGTGTTCCTATCTGCATTCCCTCAACCTTTACCTCTCATATACTGGACCTGATGATGTCCAGAATCCTTGGGTCAATTATCCTGAAATTTACTCTTTAATCCCTGAGAGGAATTAGTCTTCTGATTACCCCTTACTACAGACACCTGTTACAGTTTCTATTCTTGCCTCAATGCCTTCCTAAAGGCAAAGTCCATAGTTTTAGGCTCATGCATGTCAACCTCAGATCCTATCTCTGGCCATAGTCCAAGAATAAATTTGCGGGTTCTAAACCTCCCATCCTGCTGGTACTAAGGTACATACTTAACCAAGTGACAAAACCTCTCATGATACTGAGTAACATACAATACTCATTGTATCAGGTTCTGGCAGTTGGCTATTTTTCGATCATAGTATAATTGTGGCAACCATCTCTTACAGAAGAGTACATGAAAATCCTCCCAAGTGATCTCACCAGGTTGCATCCTCTTTTTAGACATCTCATTATTCCATCAAGTACCAGCTTCACCAATCAACTGAAAAGCACTCCACATCGCTCTATATTCACCATAAAGATTGCAAATGTGAAAGTAATTTTCCATGGATACAATCCATGCTTCAGTCTCATCACCAATGGTCTTACCATTGAAGGTAGGAGGCATGACCTTCTTGAGGTCCCGGCTTAGTTCCTCTACTATTCTTTCCTGGTTATTGGGTACTGTTGTAGCCCTACAATCAACATCTCATTTCAATAGTTCTTCATTCCTCTTATCCTCCTCTTCTTTCCTCTGAGATTCCAATCTCAGGTCTTCCTCCTGCTTACGCTGAGCTTCCAGCCTCAAATCTTCCTCTTATTTTCATTGAGCTTCTATCCTCAGATCTTCTTCCCTCTTCCTTATTTCCTCATTATTCTGCCTACCTCTCAAATCTTGCTCCAGATGATCCATGCGATCACCCTACTGCTGCAAGAGAGCCAAGATCTGATCCAACCTCTAGTTAGATTCACCATTCAGATCATTGCTAGAACTAGCCTGTTTACTATTCCTAGTATCCACGATGTCAGATTAAATCCTGTACCAAGTATAGGTATGCAACTTAGCAATAGTAGACCAAGGTCCTAGTGTTTAAACACAACTCTGATACCACATGTAAAGACTGAAAAATCCACAAATGCCACATAAGCACAAAAAGACAAATATTCCTAAATGTCAATTCAATAGTCATAGATGGTCAATCTCTATGGACTGGTCAACATAAAAACTCAAGATATAGAAATAAAATACACATAATCTCTAAATTTCTATTTCAATTATTCGACATAACACAAAAGGTAATATACACAAAAGTAATCGACCATTCTGTCAAAAATTTAACATTTCCATAATCAGTAAAATTACAATGTTTAATATTAGGATGCTGACTAACTCATCGTGCACCTTACATCATAAATTGGATTATACATATATACATCATGTTCAAGACCAAAAAGTTGATTTAAACAATACCCAATATGCCATCAGACAACTGTCCATTTTCATGCTCCGGTCTCCTAAGCCATCAAACACCTGTCCATCTAGAAATCTCAAGATGGGAGTGTGGTTCAGGGGTTTAATCCACCGAACCATGGAGTGGTTAGCTCCCCCGGGGCTCATCCTAAAATGAAGAGCACACCGACCCTGCCCAAGAAGTCTATCTCTTGGCACTGATGGATCATAAGGAATCTGGTGTGTCTTTGATTTCTAACTACTTTCCACAATTTTCTAAATAGATTCTATTCATATATTACAGGAAGATGAAACATAAATAACCAACACATTTAAGAAAATATGTGTTTCCATAGCTTTGGCCAAAGCAATTAAGTCCCAGATTTCTAATGGTAGGTAGTGAACATAATATACTACCCTTTCCTGGGATTCCACATCCTACACCTTCCTTTACATTTCCAAATATTTCCTTGAAAGTCATATATATATATAATCAAAACCACAATAGAGTTTTCAGTTCAAAATTTACAATACGAATTCCTACTTTTCCAATTCACCTTATAAGGCAATGAGAACTTACCTAATCATTCAATACAAGAGAACATTTCAGCATAGAAAACAAAATTGTATACCAACCCCCAAGACACCACACATCAGAACTAAAAGTTTAGATCTTTATTTAATGAAATTGGTTTTTCTAACAGTAACGAAATATAGTCTAAAAGTAAGGTTTCCTCCCTGATTGTGATTTTAGCTAACAATCTAACAACAATGCTCTTTCACACACAAATATATTATACCTTTCAAAATGTATGGAAACTTCCTATCAAGGAAGAAAGAAAACACGGATTCATCTTATCAACTGGTTTAAAGAATTTTGTCTATAAAGGAAACAAGGTAAAACTATTCACTTTAATATTTTGAAAAAGTTGGAAATAAAACAATAAATTTGATCTAGGAGTATTTTTCTATATAGAATTTATAATGAATCTTCTACTGATTTTACTAGAAGATTTCTATGAGTGGCCATCTATGAATTCTAGAGTTAACTAAAGTCTGTGAAATCTGAAACTTTAAGATCTCAAAATTCTTATTTTTTTTTTTCTTTTATAAATATAGCTACAGATTTAAAAAAAAACATTTTTCTTTTTAATCCTTTAGTTCTAATTGTGAAAATGGTGTACAATGGAATATACAGTGATTCAACCTTAAAATTTGACACAGATAGTAGCTACTGGTGAATGACAACCATTTTCTAATCAAGGAAAATAAAAACAACAGCTACCATCATGCATGCTTAAATATGAATGCAATTAAATTAAAAGAAAGCGAGTATCTCTACCATACCTGTGCATACAAAAGAAACTGAGTGATCCAAAACTATGCAAGCCTCTTCTCACTTCTACATTGTCTTAAGCACTCTGGTCCTCCAATCTCTACGTATAAACTCCAAACTGCCCTCTCCAAACCTTTTTCCTTCTATGCACTGGTTATTATCTCTCCTCCTTCTATGCACTAGTTATAAAAATTTATTCTTATGCATTTTGTGCCCCCCTTTCCATCGGTTACCACTGCTTCTCTTTATAGAGGGCCCATGAAGTTTTTCACTGACTCCTCAAAAGTCAACAAAAGGGGCAGAAAAAATTAGATCCTCTAGATTTTTTCAATGGATTGCAGGAAGATTCCATATTTGGTTATTAATGTGGACGGTTGGATGTTTTGAACAAGTTTCTACTAGCTTCCAGTTAATCCACGTATCATCCTTAGTAGGTATTGCTAGAAGAGGGATGTGAAAAATTCTCGAGCACTTCTTTGTGTCGGTAAGTCATTGGTCCAAAGAAATAGAAAATGCCAATACTTGACTTTCCAACTATACATGAGAGCTCAAAAGTTTCAAAACCACCCATCAAATAATTGTTGGGAAGCTTAGGAATTAATCGTACTATAAATACAAACATGAGAGAGAGAGTTTCTGACATAATGATACACTCATATTTGATTTCCTTGATCAACATAGGTTGTTGAATTCATCTCTAAGCCTGGTGACTATATCTACTTGAAATTTCTAAATATTTTTTGATGAATCTCCTTGAAAATGTATATCAGGCTCATGCAGAAGTTGGATTTGATGTTCTCATAGAGTAGGCTTATTGAGAGATAGCAGACCACACACTTGCCACATCCATCTAACTTGAGTGGAAGGGATTGGAGTGTGAATTAGTACTCAGTTCTCAGGTTCAAATGTATCATACGAAAAGATTACGATTAAAAATAACCACACACATATACAATTACAGCTGAGAGAGAAAATAAAAAACATATGAAAAACATGAATAAATTGAATGAATAATTACAATAACTGAGAATTGTCTTATAGATAATTGATTTCCAAAAAATAGGAAAAAACATAAAACATAAAACTAAAAACAAAGCTAAGATTGTCTAGCAATTAAAAATTGTTGATTTACAACCAAATCCCTAAAAAGATCAAACCCAAAAAAAAAAGCTTATACAAAGCTTATCTTAGCAGTATGAAGTTATTTATTTAAAATATAAAAAATAATGAAAAAACTGAAATTTATTCTAGCTCATCATTCATATCTTCAATCTCCTCCTAAATGATCAATGGAGGTAATTCCCAACTGATTTCTCAAGGCAATAAAACTTGTAGTTGTAAGATATTTTGTAAAGATACTTGCAACATGTTTAGATGAAGGACAAAATTGTAACTCCACTTGCCCATTTTCAACCAAGTCACACATGTAATGATGTTGGATTTCTATGTGTTGTGTTCTGGCATGAAACACATGATTCTTTATCATGAAAATAGTGTTATTGTTATCACAATAGATGGTGGTTAGATACTCTAGAAACAAATGAAGATCTACCAATATTTGTCTAATCGATACTGCTTGAGAACTTGCTGATGTAGCTTCAATGTATTATGCTTCTACTAAAGAAATAGCCATTGTTTCCTATTTCTTACTACTCCAAGAGATGACTCCAAAACCAAATGAAAAACATAGATAGAGGTAGATTTTCTATCATCCATTGAGCTGACCCAATTAGAATTTGTGTAACAAATCAACTCAAACTTTCCAGTGGGAGAGTAATGAATGCCAAAATTATGTGTACCACTCACATACCCCAGAATTATTTTAACATACTACCAATGAGACTCATGTGGATCCTACATTAACCAAGAGATGAGACTCACAACATACATAATATTAGGTCTAGTGGTTTTCAAGTATATGAGACTACCAACCAAACTTCTATACAGAGTAGCATCAACCTTGGGACTTATATCTTCCTTGGTAATTTCTCACCAAGTGTTACGGGGGTTACAACTGTTTTGCATGCCATCATTCTAAATTTATTTAATAAATTAGATACATAATTGGTTTGGGAAATATAGATACCTTCTAATGATTATTTTACCTCCATACCAAGAAAATAGTGCATAAGTCCCATATCTCACATTTCAAAGTCTTGTTTCATTTCTTCTTGAAAATTATCTATGAGAGCTTTGATGTTACCTGTATAAATAAGATCATTAACATAAAGGCATACCATAAGAATATCATTAACAATACATTAGACATATAAGGTGGGCTCTTAATGGATTCTATTTAATCTTTTCTTCATGAAATAATTTTAAATCCTAGCATACTAGGAACGAGGAGCTTGTTTCAACCCATAAAGGGCTTTCTTCAACTTGTAGACTAAGTTTTGTTTTTCTGAAACTTCATAACCCATAGGTTGTTCCACATAAAATTCCTCATCTATATAATCATTTAGGAATGTTGATTTCACATCCATCTGAAATATTTTCCACTTGTATTGTGCTGCAATGGCCAATATAATCTTGATTGTATCAAGTCTAGACATAGGAGAAAATGTTTCTGCATAACCTACTCCAAGAGTTTAGGACAAACCCTTGGCAACCAATCTTTCCTTATGTCACTCCATTAAACCATTTGAATGATATTTGACTTTATATATCCATTTCACACCAATGACCTGCTTGTCTTTGGGAAGTTGAACTATTTACCAAGTATTATTATTATGAATGGAATTCATCTCACCATTCATAGAATTAACCCACAGTGGTTCTTTCACTTATTCTTCATATATACAGGGTTCAACTTTAATTGTATTAAGAAAAGAAAAATTAACAACTAGATTTATATTTGCACTCGTCTGATAAATATCCACCAAACTTCATATCTTTCTTGGAGATGATGTTGGAGGTGAATGTTCACCTGAGTTTGTGCTACTAGAAGAACTAGGTGAACTTGGAGAACTAGAACTCAAGCTTGAACTTCCACTTGAGCTTGTGGGGAAAGGAGGAGCACTATTATCTTCCATGTTGATGATTATGGATGGATTTTGTTGCATAACATATTTCCATTACCATACTCCCCCTTCATCAAAAATCACATCCCGACTAACAAGCCATTGATTTGTGTCAAGATTGTAGAATATATATCAGCCTTTACTTACAGTAGAATATCCCACAGAGATACAAAGTTAGGATTTGGCATCCAACTTTTTACGCTTTTGAATTGGAACATGTGGATATGCCAAGAAATGAAAGACTTGAAGATGAGCCACAGAAAGATTTTAACCACTCAAATCTTCATTTGGAGTGATGTTTTGAACTACTTTTGTGGGACTGCAGTTGAGAATATATATAGTAGTGGAAACTGCTTCTGCCTAAAAATTGTTTGGAAGATTTTTTGTCTACATTATACTTTGTGCCATTTCCATAATGGTACAACTCTTTCTTTTAGAAATACCATTGTGTTGAGGTATATATATGGTCGTAAGTTGTCTTTGTATGCTATTATTTATATAAAAATCAGAAAACTCATTAGAAGTAAACTCTCCCCCTCTATCTGTTCTGAATATTTTGATAGGATACCCGCTTTTATTTTCAACCAATACTTGAAAATTCTTGAAGCATTCAAAGGCATAGGATTTCTATTTAAGAAAATAAACCCAAGTGTGGTGAGAGAAATCATTAATGAAAGTCAAAAAATAAAGGTTCTTACCCAATGATTCCACTTATATGTCACCACAAATATCAACATACACAAGATCTAGAGGAGATTTGGCTCTCCAAGATTTTTTCATCGTAAAATTGTATCGATGATGCTTTCCAAGTGCACACCCTAAACAAACTTATTCTTTTGCTTTCATTGCAGGAAGCCTTCTCACCATATTCTTCTTATTCAATAAGGTTAACCCTTGTAAATTTAGATGACCATATTGTTGATGTCATAACTGATGAAAAATATTTACGTCCCATTTTATACCATATTTCATTCTATTTCATCCACCTATATATCCATTTTAGTATTCCATTTTCATACATTATCATGTATTATTACAACCCTTTGCTACATATGACTAAATACTAAGAAGTGATATTTAATTTAGTTTTGAGATAAAATATGGAAATTAATTATTGATTCTTTTTACTAATGAGTATTATTATTCTACATCTTGGAAAATGTAGTTTGTAGCATGAAAAATAAATTGTCACATGCTTCTGGTCACATTTCATACAGATCTTCCTGTCACTTTCTAGTCAGGAATTATTCGGTGAGCAACAAGTTATTTATGCTTCTACGGTGGACTTGTTGAATATGCACGAGATTTAAAATAAGTCACATGGCCGAGGAAAGAACTAAAAATCCTAAATTTTTTGTGTACTGATTACAACAAAATAGTTTATGACCAGCACCTAAGCTTCTACATTAAATTTGGGTGGTTATAGTTGGTTACTATCTTTTGACCATAATTCTAGCTCAATGCCATCTTTTTAGTGTGCATCTATGATAATAGATTTCCATGTGAAGGAAACAGTTATTGGTTGTGTAAGGGAAACTCGTGGTGAAGATACATTTCTAAAACCGTTTGATCTTTTTGTCTTTTATTTTTGTGATGCAGTTTGTTACCTTTGTTGGTTCTTTCTACCATTTCCACGTGATCCTCTCCACTTCTAACTACCAACTCAGCTAAATCATGGTGGAAAGTATTTCTTGAAATCCTATGGTGGAGAAAAACCCATGGATGATATGTTGCCAAGTTAGTATTGGAAAAAAATGTCGCAATGTGTCTGTTTCTTATTTTAGTTGTAACAAATTTATTTTAACCTATGGTTGATAACCAAGGTTTTATATGGACCACTATAATTATAGTTTTATGACCATGTACCAAAAAAAACTTAGCCTATTTTATATCATTTGTTACAAATGTGACCTTTATATATGGTCTTCTATAAACAACAATGACATTGAATATTGTCAAATAAGATTTTTGTATGCTGAGTATTATATCAAACTGTATTATTTTTGATGAATAAAAAGAATATTTTGCATGATTAAAGCAGCGTAAAAAGGCATTCATTCTTCATCATCGGATATGCTAAGGAGATAGGGCCCGCTTCTCAGAATGTCTAGTGATCTCTAGTAACTTAGATGTGTATTTTGATTGAGCATTATTTTTTTGTATTATTTGAATTGGTTAAATATTATAACAACTATTGTGACTTTTGTAGTTTAACAATGTGTTTAACTTTAT
Source organism: Thuja plicata (assembly GCA_018584345.1). Lineage (NCBI taxonomy): Eukaryota > Viridiplantae > Streptophyta > Pinopsida > Cupressales > Cupressaceae > Thuja > Thuja plicata. Next base: position 929,982 of record MU227546.1, read on the forward strand.
TCTTAATTGACATTATTTGAAAGTGTATTTTGTGAGAAGTTTAAATTCTATATTTTTAATTATTGTTGCTCCTGTCATAGTTGTAGTTCCTGTCACTAGGAAGTGACAACTCTTGTCATCAAGGTTATTTATGTTTTCAATAGGTTTACTTTCATAGTTGCATCCATAACCACTCAACTCATGACTTTCACCCCTTGTTTTCATATTGCACAGACACCTTTTACAAGGTTACACCCCAGATTGACACATATATACCAAATTGAAGTTCACTATTAAACATCAAATTTCATTCTGTTCCTTACCCTAGTATTTTTTGTATCCTGAATGTGGACCTCTGAATTCAACACAAACACAACATAGTCCTTACACAATCGCTTAATTCACAAAGACAAACATGGATTGTTTGCTCTGCAAAAATGATTGAAGCGACCTGTTGCCTCCTAATTA
>MU227546.1:958924-978177 GCA_018584345.1 Thuja plicata
ATAAAATTAATTATTTAATTAATTTTGGGAATTGGATTAGATGATTTGAGGAATGAATTTAGAAGAAAATAGATGATTAATTAATGATTGAAAACCATTAATTAATAGATGAAAATTAGTGTTTTTATAATAAAGTCACAAGCCTATCCATTTTAGGGTGTCTACAGATTATGAACAATGTCTAGGTACTATGTTTGCAAGCATGACTCATATTGTTGACCGGTGCAACTAGTTTAATTGACTGGAAGCGGTGTTAACAAAATGAACAGGTAAACAAGACAAAGTTCTTGAACATGCTATGAAGATTTGTGGATCGGTGAAGGAATTCAAAGTGGCAAAAGGATCGGTGATGATTTTCGTAAATCAGTAAGGTATTTTTGTGCTTTGTGGAACTTACTTGACATCACATTGCTTGAGGTATGCGTTTGAGGTGGATTATTAAAGAAGTTCTTTTTGGTTAAACAAGTTTTTGAAAATGGCTCAACAACCAAGGTAAAATCTATGTAAGCCAACGTGATCAAAGGAAAAAGTTTTATGAGTGAATAGATACATTGTATCTTACCTAATTTGATCTGGATTGTTCATATCTCAGATCTAGGGTTTATTTCAAGTCACTAGAAGTAAATATATATTGGAAAGTTGAAGAAGAAGAAAGACAATTGATTGTAAATTGTAGAAGGATGTGATGAAGGAGAAAGTATAGGAATCAAGTGTGATCAAGCTATGGAAGAGTATACAGTATGAAGATGTATTTCAGAGCTTTACTTTGTCTGATCAGGTAAAGGTAGTGCAAATTACACAGATAATTTTATCTATTGCTTTCTAACCATTCTAATAGTGAAATATCTTAACAGGGTAGATCCTAATAGATATTTATTGTAAATCCTCTAACAAGGTGGCATTCAAATTGAATTTTTTAAGTCCACTAACAAGGATGCTCCTAACAAGGAAAAGATCCTAACAATCTAAAGGAAAATCCCTTAATCCAGTAGCACCTAACAGTGTTTTGTAAACCTTTAACATGGCAAGCTCTTAAGTGGGCATATTCTAGAATAGTAAAGATTTTGTGGGTACCAACTCACATCGTGGTTTTTTCCCATTTGGGTTTCCATGAGATAAATATGGCATTTACTTTGTGTGATTTATTACTTGTGGATGTATGCATTAAAAGTTTCACTTATGTTAGTTGGTGTTGTATATTTTGGTGCATAAAGTCCAAAGAGGATGAAGTTTTTTTGATTACTGATTCACCCCTCCCCTCTCGATAATTAGAATTGTATTAACAATTGGTATCAAATCTTGGGTCCCTGATTGTGAAAGTTTAACAACTTAGGGAAAAGATGTAAAGATGTATAAGAAAGAAGCACCTAATTTCACTAACAAAACCTTCTCTACATGGGTAAGCAGGATGAAGTTTCATCTTTCAGGTATTGGAGAGAAAGCATTGGATCATCTTACAACTAAGTATGTTTCAACCTTTTGGCATCCTAACGCCTGAACAAATAAAGAGAAAGATACAACATAACTTTGTAATGATAGAAATTGCAAGTGCTCTATCTGATGTTGAGATTTTAGATACCAAGGAAATGAATAATGCTAAAGATATGTGGGACAAGCTGATAACAATTCATGGCGGTGATGTTCATGTTCAGAAAGCAAAATTAAATAGTCTCAGAGGAAAGTATGATGAAATGAGAATGCATGAAGGAGAAAACATTTCTCAATACAATAATAGGATAAAGGAAGTTGTTTCTGCTATCAAAGGAGCTGGTGGTCAACTTGAAGAAGATGAAGTGGTAAGTAAAATATTGAGAACCCTTCTACCATAGTATGCTATTAGAGTCTCTATTGTACAAGAATTGAGATCTACCAGTCCTACAAATGTGACTCTTGATTCTTTGGTTGGAAAGCTTATTGCTTTTGAGTTAAGTAACTTTGATAATAGTATGCCTAGAATATAATCTGCATTCAAAGCTTTCCTAACCATTGGTTCATCAAAAAAAGGAGAGGAAGTTTCTAACTATTCTGAAGGAAATCATGACTATGATTCTATATTGTATGAAGAAAGAGAACAAGAAGAGTTGGAAGCACTGCTAGCAAGGAGATTACCTAGAGGTAGAGGTAATAAAATTGGTCATATTGCATCTAGGTATTCTAACAATGATAGGAAGGATAAGTTCAAGAAATCCAGGAACTTCAAAGACAAGAGAAAGAAGACATGTTACCTAGCAAAAGATGGAGTGAATGATTAAGAATCAAATGGAAGATAATATGAGGAATAAATAATTTTTATTGCAGTCAAAGAAGAACCCTTAACCTGTGTAGATGGAGATAGTGAGGAAAAAGAATTGATTTCAAGCATGAATTATAGTGGTGACTGGGTAATAGACAATGGGTGTACACATCACATGACCAGTGAAAAAAGTAAATTTATTTCAATAGAAGAATGTGATGGAGGTGCATTCAGATTTGGTAATGGTTCTCCATGTGTGGTAAGACATAAAGGTTCAATAACACTTAATGATAACATTAATTGTGATGATGTTTATTGGGCTAACAGATTAAAGTATAACCTGCTAAGTGTTTCTCAGATGAATAACAAAGGTTTCATGTTGGAATTCAGTAATGGAGTTTTCAACATGTTAGGAACATCTGGAGATTTGATTTCTACTGGTAAACAAACTAGAGGTAACCTATTCTGATTGAACTCTACTAATAAATATTTCTTATTTACTAAAGTTGAAGATTGCTGGCTATGGAATAAAATATTTTAACACGTTAATTTTGATAACCTGGTAAAGGTTAGTAAGAAAAGATGTGTTAGAGGTTTTCCTACTTTAGATAAGCCTAACAATTATATGTGCAAGGAGTGTTATTTGGGAAAGTTAACTAGTTCTAGCTTTTCTAGTAAAGTCTATTCATCTTAGAACATTCTTGACCTTGTACAAAGTGACGTGTGTGGACCGATGAGAACAAAGAGCTACTATGGAGATAAGTACTTTATCTTGTTTGTTGATGATTAATCAAGAATGATGTCCTTCAAAAAATGTTGTGAACTCAAGTGAGGTAAACTCACCTCCTCTATCAGATCTAAGACACTTAAGTGATTTGCCAGTTTCTTTTTCAACACTTTCTTTGTACACCTTAAACATGTAGAATGCATAAGATTTATCCTTCAAAAATATACCAGACATCATTCTTGAGTAATCATCAAATAACAAGATAAAGTACTTATCTCCATAGTATCTCTATGTGTAAGGAGTTTTAGTTTAGAAAGTTAACTTGTTCTATATTTGTTAGTAAAGTCTATTCATCTCAGAACATTCTTGACCTTGCACAAATTGACTTGTGTGGACTGATGAGAACAAAGAGCTACTATGGAGATAAGTAATTTATCTTGTTTGTTGATGATTACTCAAGAATGATGTCTGGTATGTTTTTGAAGGATATATTTGATGCATTCTACATTTTTAAGGTGTATAAAGCAAGAGTTGAAAAAGAAACTGGTAAATCACTTAAGTGTCTTAGATCTGATAGAGGAGGTGAGTTTACCTCACTTGAGTTCAGAATTTTTTTTAAGGACACGAGATCAAGAGACAAATGTCAGCATCTAGAACACCTCAAAAAAATGGAATTTTAAAAAGAAGGAACAGATCCATTATTGATTATGCAAGAACACTTTTGATACAAAAGGGAGTGGCTCAAATCTTTTGGAGAGAAGTTGTAAGTACTGCTATTTATACTTTGTATCATTTACAAATTAAGAAAGGTACAAACATAACACCTTATGAGCTATGGTATGGTCATAATCCTAGTGTCAATTGTTTCAAAATTTTTGGATGTAAATTTTACATAAAGAAGGATGACCAAAATGGTAAATTTGATTCTAAGAGTGATGAAGGGACATTTATAGGGTATTCTACTAGAAGAAAATCTTATAAGTGTTTGAACAAACATACTACAAGATGAATGAAAGTGCCAATGTTATAATTGATGAATTTTATCAGAAAAATGAGGCAGATAACAAGAAGGAACTGAAAGACTATGATAGGTTTGTTTATGTTCAACAAGTGGAGCCAAATATAGTACCACAGGTGACTAAAGTGATGAATGATGCACAACTGGTGAATAATGATGAAGGTAACCAAAGGACATAACCTATTCTCCCAAGGTATGTGAAACTTAATCATACACAAGATCAAATTATTGGAGAGAAAAATGTTGGAGTGATGACAAGGAGTAAGGTAAGGGAAAGCACTTGTCTACTACCTGAATTAGAACCTAAAAATGTTAAAGATGCTTTGGAAAATGATGATTGGGTTAAGGCTATGAAAGAAGAATTAGATCAAATAGAAAAGAAGAATAAATGAAATTTAGTACCCATACCTACTGACAAGAATGTTATAGGTACTAAATGGATCTTTAGGAATAAGTTGAATGAGAAAGGAGAAGTGACCAGAAAAAAGGAAAGGCTAGTTTGCAACAGGTATGTACAAGAAGAAGGAATAGATTATGGTGATACCTTTGCACCTATTGATAGAATTGAAGGTGTAAGGATAATTTTAGCATATGTTTCTTATAAAGGTTTTAAAGTCTATCAAATGGATGTAAAATATTCTTTTTTGAATGGTGTGTTAGAAGAAGTATACATTGAACAACCTGAAGGATTTAAAAATGAAAAAGTTTAAGATATGGTATGTGAATTGCATAAATCATTTTATGGATTGAAGCAAGCCCCAAGAGAATGGTATGAAAGGATACATGCATATATTATTAATATTGGTTTTACAAGAACTAGTGACAATAGAAATATATATCTAAACTTTGAAAGTGAAGACATAACATTGATTGCTGAAATTTTTGTTGATGACATAATATTTGGTGGAAATGAAGCATTGAGCAGGTCATTTGCAGAACAAATGAGGAAGGAACTTGAAATGTCCATTATAGGAGAAATCAGATTCTTTATTGGACTTCAAGTACAATAGATAAAGAAAGGGATATGCATAAGTCAATCCAAGTATGTGAAGGAGATTCTAAAAACTTTTGGCATGGAAGACTCAAAACTAGTGGGAACACCTATGGTCACAGGCTGTAAATTATCTAAGGAGGATGAATACAAAGAGGTAAATGAAACTCTATATAGATCCATGATCGGTAAACTACAATATGTTGTGCACATTAGATCAGATATTGCACATGTTGTTGGTATTGTTGCAAGGTTTTCACTAAACCCTAAGGACTCACATTTGGTTGTAGTAAAGAGGATCTTCAGATATCTCAAGGGAACTAAATATTATAGCCTATGGTATGGTAAGGATGAAGTTTTTTCTTTAAATGTGTTTACTGAGGCAGATTGTGAAAGAAATGTTGCTGATAGGGAAAGTACAAGTGGTGGAGTTTTCTTTCTCAATGAAAGATTAGTCTCCTGGACTAATAAGAAGCAAAATTGTATTTCTCAATCTACTATAGAGATAGAGTATGTTTTTGTTGCTCTTAACTATCAGAAAGTAGTATGGATAAAATAGATTCTTGAGGGAATTCATGAAAAGGTCACAAAACCAATTGTTATCTATTGTGATAACACTAGTGCAATAAATATTTCTAAGAATTTAGTGATGCACTCGAAGACAAAGAACATTGAAATAAAATATTAATTTCTAAGAGAAAAAGTAAAAGAGGAGGTAAGGCTTGAATATGTTCCTACTAAAGTACAATTTTCTCACATATTCACCAAGCCATTACCAAACGATACCTTTTCATATCTTACAGATAGATTAGGGGTTATTCCCCTATCTGAAGTTAATTAGAGGACGATGTTGATTGCATTAGTTCATATGTGTTTATCATAAAATTATATGTATGAATTGATGTAGTGGTGGAAAAATCCATAGAGGAAAAGTCTTAATATGATATTGAAATACAATGATGAGGAAAGAACATGCAAGGATCAATCATGTATACTCATAGTTGCTTGAATGATTTGTCAACCTTGGCATTGTTTTCAAAGGGGAATAATATGTATTTCCTGTAAGGGGAGAATATGTATTTGATTGATAACAGGGGAGAATATGCATGCATAAAAGAGAAGAGAATATATGTTGAAGATGAAATAGGGAGTATATGAAGATAATGAATTAGTATAACAGAGTGAGAAGATATATGATCAAAGGTACATACATCAGTGGAAACATTCTGCAGAAGTCAGTAAGAGGGTTGGTATATCAGAAGATGAGAAGATAAGAGTGTTGCCATCAAAGAGACATAGTGTGAGAGACAAAGTATTGCCATCAATGCCAAAGGGGGAGATTGTTAGCATAACTGATGCAGTGATGCTAAGTGTTTCATTGATGAAGATTGGTACATATTTGGTGACATGTGAATCAATTATTTGGTTGTCATTGATGTCAACTGATTGACTTAGTGTTTTCAATATGTTACCATATATTGTGTAAGTGAATTATGAGTTAGAGTATGTTTTTGGAGTTGCTACTATAATAGATTTTGGAGTACCAAATCGGAAGAGTTACTATTCTAGAAGAGTAAAGATTTTGTGGTACCAAATCACACCATAGTTTTTTCCCATTTGGGTTTCCATGAGATAAATATGGTTTTTACTTTGTGTGGTTGTTTACAAATGGATGTATGCATTGAAATTTTTACTTATGTTAGTTGTTGTTGTATGTTTTGGTGCATAAAGTTCAAAGAGGTTAAAATTGTTTTGCTAATTACTGATTCACCCCTCCCCTCTTAGTAATTAGACCTGTATTAACACCTTCATCATCAAATTTTCAAATTCTCTTCAAAAATTTTGAGGTTTTACCAATATGATTTTATATGCAATTTGTAGAGCCTCCCATGCATCCGTTGATTTTTTCATACTGGAAATTCAAGGGAAAAGTGAAACATCCAATGCAAATTGAATGAAGAAAAGGGTTTTTTTTGTCCTTTCTTTCTTCTTTTAGCTGAGTCTTTTGTTATGGTGTCAATGCATTCCATGTAATTTGGTCTACAATTTTTGTGTATCCCACTTCAAAAAAATCTCAGAGTTCTTAGGATAACAAAAGAGTCTTCATTTTGATACTCCAATAATCATAGTTGTCTCCAGTAAATAATGGAAGCTAAAATGCTAAATATTTTCCATTAGCCATCTAGAGAAAAGTGCTTCTCTAATCTTGCTGCTTGCACAATAATTTTTTTTCAACCTGCTTTGATATCAATTGAAAGATTATGATTAAAAATCACCACACATAGATAAAATTACAGCTAAGAGATAAAATCAAAGAAACATATGAAAAACATGAATAAATCAAATTAATTAAATTAATGATTAAAATAACTAGGAATTGTCTTATAGATAATTGACTTCCTAAAAATAGGAAAAAATTAAAAACTAAAAACTAAACACAAAGCTAAGATTATCTAGTAATTTAAAATTATTGATTTACAACCAAATTCCTAAAAAGCTAAAACTAAAAGAAAAGCTTATACAAAGCTTATCCGAGTAGTATGTAAAAAACTATTTATTTAAAATAAAAATAGGAAAAACGAAGATCTATTCCAACTCATCATTCATAACTTCAAATAAAACCCACAAATTGCTATCGAGCGATTACATTTCTCTAAGGAAACATTGAGGTGCTTCGTATATGATTCCATATTTTTCATTGATTCTCACTATAGCGTAACCGACAATCACTTTCACTTGTGTATGCTTTATTAAATGTCCAAAACATGACACCACAATTGTTTTTGGTATTTTGAGAAGGTTTATAGACTTTCAAACCCTTTTTGTTTGGTTGAGGAGTTGGAAAAATTGCCCAACTCACCAACTTACTTAATGGTTGGATACCATCAGAGTCACCTGACTTTGAGGCATTGTTGGATGCTTCATGAGCTACATGGAGGAATGCATGACTTGGAAACACTGTGCATGGGAAAACCTTTTGAATTATTGCCAAAGATCATAAGCGTGTGATATATATCCTTTCATTATGTGTCTACTTGAGAGAATTTCCTCTTATGAAACATGAAAAGCCTCTTATTTATTATTCTTGGATGGGAATATTTCCCCATTTCTTCTGTATTGATCACATTGAATTGGTCTTTAAGGTCAATGAGCTCTTCAATGATCAAATGTTGTTTGAGTCCCAACAATTTTGTTGAGTTGCAAAAACATAGCACATAATACATTGCTACAATAGCCAAGCAATGAATAGAGTCATTGGAATCTTTATGACATCATTGTACAAGTATAAGTTGGGTGAATAAAAGTTTATTTTCTAAATCTTTTATCAAGCGATTGGCTGAACTACTTCTAGCTTAGGACTTTACAATCACCTGCATTGTAGCCAGTTACCAATTTATTATATGCTTGAATCCAAGAAAATAAAAATTCAATATTTGAGCTTATATGAAATGTTGAATAATTCTAAAGCATGAAAGATGAAACTTTGAATGGTGTCTACCATGTTGGCACATGGAGTAGAGGACAAATTATACATATCAAGCCTGATTTCAAAAGTTAAGACTACATGCCACATCTCACCACTCCATATCACACTTTCAAAGTTCACATAATGTTAGAAAACCATGATACCTAGCACACAAAAAAGACTAAATTTTGTATCAATTAGTAAGGTAAATGAATCATTCTGTATAAATTCAAACATGAAATAATGCACATCATTTTCAGGACCTAACATTACAATCAATGTTGCAGTGTTCAAAGTCCCAACTCCCAGATGAAAATTTATCCATGACCCCAATACAAATATGACTTGCTTGTTACACACAACCATAGTTTGAATGCCAAAAATAAGATGCAAAATAATGATTAAAATTCCATAGCATGTGTAAAAACCAAGATGTCACCAAGAAAGTGGATCTATTACTGCGATAACTTCCAGGAGAAAAATCTAGGATGTAGGTGGCCATAAGACTATGATGACTATATACAAGCACTCATCACAAGGTGTTGTCTCACTCACAATGTTGGTCCTAATTGCAATGTTAAAAATTCTCTATGCCCTAGGTCTAATAATAAGGCCTTCCAATTGTGATGGTGATCAATGAAGTCCAACCCCATTTCATCCCTAATTCTATTTAGGTTCAATGGTATCATGCAAATGTTACGGTGATAACTCAAGTTCAAGCCTAGCTACACAATAAGCATAAAATATATTGAAGTTTAATTATAGATTCCCAATCTTTGAATAAAAATGAGGAATAATAGATAACATGAATTTCTAAGCAAAATTTTGCAAAAATAGAAATAAATGACACTTGAGACAAATTGGCTTTGGATCTACGAATGAATGACCCCTCTGCATTTCCTCTTGGACTTGTGAATTGAGTAACATCCAGAGGAGTTTTTTTTTGGCAAAGAAGAGGACCCAAATATTTGTGAAAGAAAAACAATGCAACATAGTTAAGGTGTGTGGGCTTGCAAGTTTCCATGTATTCGAACCTTACAAGACATGCGTCACCTGCCCTGATTTTTCATCTAAAAATGTAGAAGAATCTTAGGTTAGATAATTTTTGCACAAATCCCAAAACATGAATTAATAGGCTAATGTAGGTGAAAACATAAGTCTCATGCCTTAACGATAAGGACTAACAATACTTGCAGTGAATGAAAATTACAAAATGATGTTTGGAGCCTACAATTACTCATGAATCCAGGTGCAAGTAAAATAACTTTGTTCCTAATACATGATTTTCCATGAGCAAGGGCATACCTTTGATAAGAATATCGTGTATGGCCTTGACTCTTGACTCTATCAGCTATAAAGGGTGGATATTCCACATACACACAATCATCAACAATAGATATGGTGTTTTACTATCTTCAATGTATCTTAGCAAGCATTTTCTACCATCCAATATAGTTGTTAATATTTAAAAAATAAGTACAACAACAAATCTTTAAGATTTAATAGCTATAAAATGTGAAAATGAAACATAATAAACATCATAACTAGAATGCACAAATTAGTTCAAAGAAAATCCATTTTAAGTAAAAAAACTTAAATGTAAGAAGCAATTAAAATCCCTATTCTATTACTATTGGGTTATAAAAGTTATGTATATTTCAATTATGAGTGCTTACAAATATATTCTCATGTTAAAAACAAACTTTCAACACTTTATACACCTGTTTAGTCTTTCTACGATGGCTCTCATTTGATATCCCATTATTTGGATAAAAAGAACATAAATGTAAATAAAAAGGAAAGGACAATAAACATAGCTTGTCATGTATATATCTCATGCATGGTAATTAATTATCATCATTACATCTACATTCTTAGATACATTCTCTTAATGCACTCTTTCATGATGTATCACCATATACATGTGCATCCATATATATATACATACATACCCATGCATATACATATATACATGCATGCATACTCATATACATACACATACCTACATATGTACACATGGACATACATATATACATAGGCATATACATACATGCATATATGTACATATACATAAATGAATACATGCACATATTTACGACCACATCATACATGAGAACATCCATGTTGAGGTTATTGATATATGCATATATACATACATGCTATAATGTTCCATCATCAAAACATTCTAACATGTATAGACATATCCATACAATACTATGTGTATATGAGACCACCTGCATGAGATTAGTTTGCTTATAAAATTAACTCAATTATGAAAGAATCAACAATTTAAGCTATTTAAATGACAATACAAACAATAAACATCTCATGGCTCTCTATCTAGGAAGCTAAATTAATGATCTCAGCTTGAGCATTCAAGAGTGACAATCCTAGAATGAGAAATTATACTAAGAATGATGCAATTCTACCCTATTCTATCTCAATTATGATTAAAAAAAATCCATTAAGGATCAATTCTAAGCTATGATGATAAAAAATGCCTATAATGAGGATGCTCTTATGGATGCACAATGCTGAAAATGAATGTGGATCAATGCTCTAAAGGTGAATGGGTCAATTGTACTACAAAATGATTTCTATTTATAGAGATTTCCAAGAGGAGGGGGGTGAGTTAATTGATCATGATCAAGGCTGAGTTGAGTTGATGGTTTCAAATGGTGAGACAAAGGTAAAGCTTTGGTTTCAAATGTTGGAGCAAAGAGACAAGATAAAGGGTCAAGATGCTTCTCATGATGTGTGGTGCGGATTTGATGCATCCTTGATCCATGTGAGTTGAATTCTTCCTTCTCATTGTTTTTATTATTTTTTGTCCCCATGTGGTGGGTGAGAATAATAAGAATTAATAATAGATTTAATTGATTTATCTTAGCCACGTCTACCCTTGAATGGGTTGAATTTGATTTGATTAAACTATACAATTAATTAATTCATTAAAATCAATTACACATTTGTTTGATCTTTTGATTTAATTAATCCTTTTGGATTTGATATTCAATTAATTCATGATTTTGTCCTTGGTTGCTCACTTTTCTCTTTGCTTGATTTTCTTGACCAATTTTAGATGTCTACACTATGTTTCAATATCATATTCAGATATATCAATATGTCATCATTATGATCCATGATTAGGTGTCATTGTCCATCTATGGATAATCCATAATTCATGATTACTATTATTACTCATAATAATCATGAATGATTATTATGAGTAATGATAATAATGTCTAAATGATGGTTACTTATGCACCATCAATACTTGGTTGATATTCGTCACATACGATTAACTACGAATTATATTATATTTGCATTAGAATGACGGCTCATAACAACGCTCTAATTATATTTTTTTTACCATTAATTATGGTGGTAAAGAGTTAACAAGGTGGAAATGGTTCATCATTCCCTTTCAAAAGATACAAATAACCAAAGAGGATCGGCTATGAGAAGTGTGAATTGATTATTGATTTTATAAACCATTCCCTTTGTGGATATCGCTCATTGAGCATTTCGGTTGCTATCACAACCTTATAAATTCAAGTGAAAGAATTATACAACAGATTAGAGATGACACCATATATAATCATAAATTATAATTCAATATCAGAGATGGCTCCAGAATAGCAGATTGCATAAGTTGTATCAAGCATATCAAAGACAACACTACCCTCCATTGATTATCTGGTCATAACAACATATATTTCATTGTCTATTAGAGATGGTTTGCAGGGTATGTGCATATTCCATATTGTTATATCAGAGACATGGCCTTGTTAAGATTCATTGTATTCCATTGTGGCATTGGGAATACAGTTTTAAATATATATTATTCCATATTCATTCATTACATAATTTTCGCATCATAATACATTGTTAATTTATACTGCATACTTGCATAATAGTTCATTAGTTCACTTTATCCATTTTAGCATTTGGAATTACCAGTCATATATATAATTGCATTATCATTCAATAGTTCATTTCATAGCACTTGGAGTTACCAGTCATACATACATCGCAACATGACATTCATAATCACATCAATTTAGCTATAGCATTGCATTAGATCACGTAGTGTCAACGATAACATAAAAGGGGACATTGCATCTCACATCACCAATAATAGTCTATCCATATAATATATTTAGAAAAGTCAAATAGCCCCTTCCCCAAGATGATAAATTGGAAGATCGATCATCATAATTAGAATTCAAATGTTTGGCATTCAAAATGCTAACTCACTACCCACATTGAGCCATGTTTGTTGTACTACAAGTATATCAACTATTTCTTTGTGACATGTTGACTAAGGTGAATGACAAGTTTTCTAATGGTGATTATGTGATTTCACCAAGGTGAACATAATTGGCCACCTATGTACTCAACAAACTCATCCATCTTAAATGTTTGGCTAGGTTTTGGGTCTACGAATGCATTCAAAGATGCCCCATACCTTCCTTGACCTATAAAAATCATTTCCACATCATTATTATTTCAATATGATGAAAAATTTATACTTTACATGTCTCAACAAAACTTTAATGAGCTGTTACCAACAAGAACCTTGTTGGCCTTGCACATATAATAATTGAATTTAGATCATACCTCTCCAACCAAGAGGAATTTAACCCCCAAAATCTTTAGAATTGATGAAGAAATTTTTAGGTGTCATTCATCCCTCTAAGATTTCACTTTGCTTTACACCATATATATAAGGACAAAAACTCAAAAAATCGTACACTTTTTTGTCACACTAACCTATTTTGTATGTTTCTCCTTATATATATGAAGCTACGATTTAAAATTTGCAACTAAATTATCCAAATTTGAGACCAAAATCACCACTTGCATTGATCAAACACTCCCCATTTTATGAACTAGCCAAAACAATTTTGGACTTTTCATTAAGGTAATTCAAGATTTTTTCCCTTCCCTTCAAGACTATCATTCATCAATTCTTTCTTTGGAAATATATAACATCTCTTTCATACAAGTGTAGACTCTTATAGGTCACACTAAAAATACCAATAGGAACTAGAGATCAAATAAAATCTATCTTTAAATTTTAAAATAAACAAAAACCAAAACTTGCATTACTTTGAAACTTCAAACTTTTTGTTACCCTTAAATCAATTCAAAAGGAGTAAGGATAGATATGTTTCATCAATTTCAATGCTAGTTTTTTAACTATCATGCAAGAAAAAATATTCAAGTGAAAGCACAAACCAAACAAAGCATCAAAATTTTTACCTTTGGCTTACAACTTGATATGAAATAACCTGGCAAACACATCTTCATTTGAGTTTCCTTCACTCACCAAAATAAATTCCTATTTAGCATGACACAAGAAATGTAAGCATCAACATCTAAATTGCATTCTGTCTCCCCGCTCTTATTCACCAAAATTGTCCTTCTAGCTTTCCCCTTCTTCAACCAAAAAGTTGCTAACTTGGGAAACAAATTCTAGTGGTTATCTTCTCCATGCACATCTTTATTAAAATTTAAGCATTAAAATTTTCACTTTACCCTTAAATCTCTTCTTAGTATTATCTCCTTCTAGACTCTTCTTGCCTCCATGCAAACTAAAGAAAATCCCTTCTTGTCCAACTCAAGGTGATGTGTTTAGACACACCTCGTTTATATTTTAGGGTGTAGACACCAAAAATTGTCTAACACCTGCAACCCATGATTTTACTAACTTTCATCTTAATTAATTAAATAATATTTAATTATTTAATTTGTTTGATGTCTTTTCTCTAATTCAAATTTCAAAATTAATATTTCGCTCCTTTCCTATAAATTTTTTGACTATTTAATTATCTAATATTAATTAAAAGATTTTATTACTTAATTAATCTCTTTTTGTCAACTTTAGTAATATAATCTTTAATATTTAATTAACAATTATTTCTTCATTTTTGTCACCATAATTTAATAATTTATTTAAGTATTTAATTAATTAGCTATAATTAAATAGATTGTTTAATTTATTTAATTATTTCATTTTTAAAAAAGTAACTTCCTTTAAAATAAATAAAATACTATTTTATTTATTATTCTTTTATGCACAGTTATAATTATTTAATTATTTAATTCTAATTAAGTATTCTACTCCCACCTCCCTTATTGTCACTCATTGTGAGTCCAACTAATCAGTTCATTTTGTTAATCCTTGTCATGCAATCAAGCATCTCCCAATCAGTCCACTTATCATCACAATCAAGTCAGTCAGTCTAAATAAAGAGTCATTTCTCCCTCACTTTCATCACCATTAATCAGTCTTGTTGAATCTTGTCCATCAAATATCAATCAACACCTCTTAATCTTAATCATCATCCTGAAATCTATATTATCAACCTTGATTTCTCAATCTTGGCTAACCACAATCTACAAATCTTCATGCATCGCATAGAAAATTGGTGTTGAATTTGAGTGCCAAAATATCAATACAAGAGGAGAAGAACAATGGAGGATTTTATGAATTTATTTGCATAAGATTTCAATTTATTTAATTCTTTTCTTTGCATCCAATTTTCTGTTTCATCCTCTCATTGATTGAATAAGATGTTTGCATTGAGTAAAAGGTTTTGTGGTTGCCTAACAATCTATATGCAGGTTTGATGCCCTATTTCCTAGCTCTTACAATTGGTGAACATGATGTGAATGGTGTTGGAAAAATAGTCAACGCTCCCCTTGGGATTCATGGCATGGCTTAACCACCTCCTGTAGATTTTATAAGTCTATTAGTTGTATCAGACATTGACAGGTCAATCTTTTGGTGCAACAGAAACCAAACTTGTAACAAGTGGTATCAGAGCTTGGACATAGGTTTGAATCCCCTCACGTAATGCTGAGGTTGGGATTGATGGAAAAATAGTCAGCGCTCCCCTCAAGATTCATGACATGGCTTAATCGCCTCTTGTGGATTCTATAAGTTTAGTGGTTATATCGGGCATTGACAGGTCGATATTTTGGTGCAGTTCGGCAACCACACTTGTAACAAATCATGCCTATTTGATTATCATTTTTTAGTTTTTTTGGTTCTAGGATAAAACAAGGCATCTACAAAATATCTGACACAATTGTCAACTAATTTAGTGTCGTATATGCCAAATTTCCCTGCACAACTGCTAAATCACATATGCATGTGCATAAGAAATAACCAAATTTCTAATTGAAATAACCATTCAAATGCCATAATTACTTGTTAGATTAGGGGGTACAATTCCTGATTTCAACATTTCAATTCCTTATTTTATTAGTGATTTCTAATTTCTAGGTTAGGGTTTTTAGCCACTAATATCTATATTTTTTGTGTGGCATGAAATTGGAAGAGTCTAAAAGGAAAGATCTCTAACCCTGCATGTTTGGTTGTTAGATCAAAATTTTTAAAAGGGTTAAATAAATTTTGTTTGTCTGTGCATGGTGCACTTGCACAACATGTTTAGCTAGGATTCCCAAGATATTACTATAGTATCATCTCCCCTTGTGTTCTTGTGAGATCTTGGGTGTAAAATAAATGGTGATGTCTTCTTTTATTTTCAATAGGATGCCTACCTAGGAATTTCATCACCCTTGGGTTCAACCTCAAGTTATTTTACCTTCATGCCACTATATAAAAAGGTTAAGGTAGAATCCAAGTCCTAACTAGTGATATCACTTCTAATAGTGCCAACATGAAAGGGTGGTATCCACATTTATGTGAGTTATATTATTCTCCTAGTAGAGTTGGTTAAATCCATAAGAGTCTTGATATTGAATGCAAGGTGTTAAGTCCTTGAATAGAGACTACAAACCATGTGTTTTAGAAGCTATCCTTATTGATTGAGTTTCTATGTTGATTTGAATGCAAGGGAATAACATCATTTCCTAAAGTTTATTTCCCTATGTGTTTCCTTGGGTTTGAGATAGATTTTTTTGGCTTTGCATAGCTATTTGTAGCTTTTGGAAAGAGGGTGACTGCTTCCTGTATTGGGGCCCCTTAGCTATCCCATCCTCACAAAGACTCTAGTATCTTTCATGCTCTCTTTTATATTAAGACATGCAATATGAGGGTTGATGAAACATCAAATTTGGAACATTAAATTCCATGTATGTGAGCCTAATTTTGTTGTAGTGGACTTTTACCTTAGGATGTAAACAAGATTTTGATTTTTTTTTTATTATGAAATACTAACTTGGAAATTGGTTTCTATAGGAGCTTTGGCCATACCCTGTTATAGTCACAATTTCTACATTTATAGTATTTGCACTATTTTAAGATTTTTTGCAATTATGAATCAACCAAATTGAAACAAATTTTAGGAACAAAATAAAGAAAAACTTATTTATCAGTTAAAATGCCACAACCATCTGTCTAAAATGATGCAATTGTCAGTCCATCACAACTTCCAATCCAAATAGCATAGTTATCAGTCAGGCCATTCAACACAACAATTATATTAAGAAATTTACCTATCAATCCAAAAATTGCAACTATGATTTTATAAGCCACAATTTCAAAAATTATCACCGCATTCACAAAATTTACAATATAATTGCCTAGAAAATTTAGGGTTTCTATAACAGAGAACACATATAGAAAATTAGAGTCAAAATACATCAATCTAAGAACGTCTAAAATTGAACATCACAATTGGTATCAAAAAATCTGTATTTAGTTTTGTATTAGGTTTCCTTTCTCAAATAATAAATAGGGTTTCAATATTTGCATTGTCAACCAATAGTCAAATTTTATCAATATTTTTTAGGGTTTCACCTTGCATTCCAATATTTTCATTTTCAATCAATTGTCCAAATCATTTATAAATCTTTGTATTGCCAAAAAATAGTCCAAAGTTTTCAATAATTAGCATAGGCCTTGCATCTACTAGGGTTTACACATTGATCTTTAGGTCAATCTTTGAGGATTTGTGAGTCCAAAAATTGAATCATTATCTAATCATTACAAGAATATATTGACCTCATCAATCAATTATCTCTTTGTCAAATTTTATCATCAAGTCAAAACCCTAACTCAATAGTCTAGTGGGGGATAAGACTTTTTCAATCTCCACCACATAATTTTTCCTTTGAGGTCTAAGGTTCCCCTTTCAATCACATAAGTTTACATTCATAGGTTTTTTCTCCCATATTTTCAAAAAGTTCCTTAGGACACATTTTCATTCTTTAGTTTTCGTTATAGTCAAATTATTGCCTAGTCGTCATTATATTCAAATTATCTCAATCTATTTCATCTTAGTTACATTGTCTCATCAATTTCCCTAAAAATACAAAAATTACCAAAAACACAACATAGTTTCATTTTTCATTCTAGATGATATTCACTCATTATCAAAAACAAAAAGGACAAATAGACCCTATATTTTATCATAATTTCAACCCTACTAGCATGTTGAACTTTGAAACTCCAACAAGCTCACATCAACCTCCTAGGGGGTCGGCTACTTTTTGCCCTCAAAATAGTTTATTGGAGGAAATTCAAAAATTTTGTACCTAAGAGGAAATAGAAAAAGAATCTCAAGATCCTAAGGTCCTTGCAGTTATAAATGTATTATTATCCATGAAACCTAATAGGTATTTTTACTTGTCCAAAATAGGGTAAAGTTACCATCTAATTTTGACACATTCACTATTGTGGAACATGGAACAATTACCACAACACAAATTATAATTTTTACACAAGCATCATCCTCCCAAGTATCCAATAGAATATTTTTGAATAATATATCTCATAATGATACACATGTCACAATATCAACCATGTCAAATGGGATACAATATACAAATTCTCCTTTTAGTGTGACACTCTCCACTCAAAATAACACCATACCCATGTTAAGTAACCAAAACCAAGGTCCCAATGTGCCTCCAACTATGTCACAAAAAAATACACATGCTATTCCCCAATCTAAAATAGTAACAATATTAACAAATATTCCAAGTCAAACAAGCACATCATTCCCATTGGGATCTACCAATACCAATACCCAAACTACACCATTTTTAAGGTGTACCATCATAGTTTATGAAAGGGATTGGCTTAATCCTAAATAGGATAGAGAAGTTACATAGTTATTCAATAGGATTTTTACCTTGTGAGCTTGTTTGCGTATAGACATCTAACACTTTTGTCTCACACCAGAAAACTAGATGATGCCCCAGTTTTCTGATGCGGATGTTTGAAATAGGTAAGTGGTGAACAAATTGTGGGAAAAATTTGTACCTTTCGTACCACTTACCCAACATCATGTCTCATGTAAACTCTCAATGACAAAATTCTTCCAGAAATATTTCACTCCACCTAATCTGTCAATATCAAAATTTTAGTTATCTTGCTCAATGTAGTGCACACATAGTTTGTAGTTGAAATTTGTTCTCAAATACATTCAGTCCTTACGAAAAAAAGCATTGATACATTCCCTACTACCGCCTGTTAGGGATTTTTCTTGCATGAACTGTACTGCTTGAAATGTCTATTTGAATCTTATTACCTCTTAATCCTGATTAATAGTTCAGAGACAAGAAAAGCCTAATTGCTAAGGACTTAAACAATATCCTTCTTCATTTTTGAGCTGCACAGATGCTCAGGCAGGTTTTACCTTATAAGATGACTGATAACACAGTACTTAGATGTGGACATTGATTTGTCATGTATTATCTATTGAACCACCTTAATAAAATACCTTGCAGATGACCAAGCATAATCATATACAAGTTTTAACCATATAAATCATAATCTTAAATATGACAGGAAACCAGTGAGACAAGGATTTCAATCCTTCTTCCTTTTCTTTGTAG
>MU227546.1:984804-997438 GCA_018584345.1 Thuja plicata
ATCAGGCGACTGTGACAAAATCTTAGTCGCTCAGAGTTAACTTTAACTCATCATTTATCTCCAGACTACGCGACAAGCCTCTTACCTTTTAACATGATCTCTTTGGTCGCTTAGTCGGGAGATCCACATAACTTAATCTCTTACTGAAAGCACGTGCCCTTTTCTATTTTAGCGACCTAGTGACATACCTTAATCGCTTAGTCGGGGGTACCTTTTACCTGGGGCACTTTTATCATGAGACAACGCGACCACCATCAGATCCTTTCATCTGCTCATCGAACGGCTGTCTTTTAATCGCTATATATTTTGACATACCCTTAAAATATCACGAGACTTCACGACTGAGGGTATAATGACTTAAGTCTCCTTATCGCTTGATCCTTTTTCTTCATCAAGCGACCACACAACAACCAATAGCACTCTGACAGATGTCATCTAATACTTCATCCATTTCATGCATTCTGGGAAATCTGACTCATCTTTCTGTTCTGGCGACATCCTGACTGAGGGAAATCACATAACATATAACTGTTAGTCGCATGGTCGTGACTGTTATCTTTTAACCGTCTTTTAATCACGAGACAACGCGACTGAAGGTTAGCCTTAACTTTTTGACTGTTCTGATCCAGCGATCACGCGACATGAAGAAAGGCGCAAGGTCGGAAGACATTTCGTTGACTTGCCTTTTTCTCATGCGATCACCTGACTGAGGGTGGGTCCCATTCATTCTTAAAGCTTCATAACACAATATCAGGCGACAACCCGACCAAAGGAAGATCGCTAAGTCTCGATACACTTGGAGAATATTCTGTTTTTTCACGAGACTAAGCGACACAAGGCAAAAGCGAAGTCGGGAGATCATTTGGCATATTTGTTTTGATTCACGCGATCAAGCGACCTGACTTAAGCTATTATATAGCACATGCCTTAAGTGACTGAAAAAGGTAACGAAGGAAAAGAAGACATGGCTAAGGGTTTAAAATACATCGTTTAACATTTAGCCTTAGGGTTTTTGCATGGTTTTATCAAGATTTTGACATGGAATAGGCATGAAAACCTGCAAATTTTCAGAGAACAAGGCAAGGAACAGGGCAAAACAGCAAAACACAAAATACAACCAACACCGCCACCCATAAATAACTTAAATACTACACACTTATTCATTTCATTAGCATTTGAATAAAAAATTCAACTCAGACAAGATTTGATGTTTCTTGAAGGGGAGTGCAAATTCAGTACAACTAGTACTTATTTTACAGGTATTTACATGTATCTTTTTTTCCTAGAAAGAAAACTAAAATATGGTTGTTGCAATTTGGTTGGGAAGGGAATTGCTGCAAAATTACTCCCTATGCATATAATTGAGTTACCCTTTTAGGAATTTCTTTTATCTCTGTAGATTAGTTTAAGATTCTTATCTATGTCGTTGAGTTGAAGAACTATGCAGAGAATCTACTTCCACTTAAATTAGGTTTACTTGAATATAAAGAGTTTATCGTTACATTTTTAAGGTTTTACATAGCCTTTCAAATCCCTTACAATGGCTACACCATAAAAATATTTGGATCTTTGGAGCTTATTACATTGATTGGTCTCTAATAGACCCTCCTATTCTAATTGATGCTCCTACACCAAATGACCAGGCCGAGGCTATGAATAAAACCATTACAAAAATCTTGAAAAAGATAGTCAATGAAGCTGGTCAGGACTGGCACCTCCAACTCAATCCCGCCTTATGGGCATACCGCACTAGCATTTGTACTCCTACATGATCCACTCCATACTCATTAGTATACGGTGCCGAAGATATCTTTCCAATAGAGTTTGAGATCCCATCATTGTGTGTATCCCTCTAGCACATCATTTCAGATGAGGATGACTAAGTATCTTGACTACAAGAGCTAGAGTTGCTTGATGAAAAGAGGAAAAAAGGAACTAACACATTTGCATTCATATCAACAATGTCTTAGGAGAAGCTACAGAAAAAAGGTCATACCAAGATCTTTTGAAGTTGGTGACTTGGTACTAATGGAAAATCAGAAAAATCAGACAAAAAGAGAAAAAATCAAAAAGTTTGAACCAAATTGGTTAGGTCCTTATATTATCACAATATTCTATGGGTTGGGAGCATATTAGATATCCACATTAGAGGGCTATTCTCTATTAGACCCCATCAACAACTTGCATTTGTACAAGTACTATTCATAACTGTCAGAGTAGACCCATTTAAAAAAGGCAAAAAATAAGAAAAAAGAATGGCTACCTTGGTGAAAAACTGGAAACCAGGTGTCTTGGTAACGCAAAAATATAAATACAAGAGAAATAATTTTTTCCTATGGTGAAAACCACTCTGGTGGCACCTTGGAAAAGTACCATGGTGAAAAATAGGAAATCCAGCACCATGCGTAGAGATCATTTCTCTGCCATCTATCATCACTCCAACTTTCTATCACTTGTCCTTTCACCCCATATTCATAATAAAATCTCTCATAGCTTGAAGTTTGTCAATTGTCTATGTCCCATAGCCCCACATTCAACACAAAGTCAGTCCACCATGGCCATTCCACAATAAATTGTGAATTCTATTTTGACTGGGGGCAACCTAATTTCATGATCCATCAAGCACTAAAAATGCCTAAAAAATGTAAAAATTTCTTAAAAAATAACTAATTTTTTTTAAAAAAATATCGTAAAAAATCTTAAAAATTAAAAAAGACCTTCAAAAAGTTCAAAAACATAAAAAAACATAAACCATTCATCTAGGGCGACCATGTTTGGGGTGTCTGTGATAAGGGCCTTCACTTATGTGATATGCCACACATACCTCAACTCCAAACACATGAACCCTATGGTGGAAAAAAACATTTTCAAAAAGTCTTGAAAAATTTGTCATCAAACAAACAAAAAAATCGTAAAACCAAGAAAATTATGCAATAAATCTCCTTTGGATATCAATTTTATTATTTTCATTTCAAAATAGGAATTGAAGGACATCATACATCAAGTCTGAACTTCAATGAAAGTAGATTAAAATAGTCAAACTTAGAAGTAGGTCCTCAATCAGATTGATCACACTGTCTCATCTATCATCAAAATCTCATAGCACAATATTTTGTCAAGACAATCATGCTATTTTAGACAAGTAAGGGAACACTCAAAACCATACAAAGCATTGTTATACATGGTACCCTATACTTCATCTGATAACATAAAAAAAATATAAAAAACCAATGTGCAAACTACTACAAAAACACTGACACATAATCAATATAGTTGCTTACTTGTTGAGTCGAGTTGGTCTTATTATGTCTTGATTTTTGAAAGTCATTTTCTTATGCATATCCATGATTCCATTAAGTGGTTAGAGATGCTAAGATGGTTCATTAATTATCTTTTTGTCTATTGTATGTGGGATGTTGGCTATGAAATCTTAAAAGAGCATTTTGGGTGTTTGTAGTAAGAGCATTCACATCCACATGTGATATCTAATTGCATGTATTGCAATAGATAACTTAGTTGTGATACACCACATATCTTGACTCTTAACATTCAACTTAGATCTATCAACCCACATTCCTTGTCTGTTCAGAGTACTTTTTAGAATGCAAAAGGATAGTCATTCCTAGATCATTAATATCTAGGTATGATGGTATTCAATTTTGCTATAATAAAAGTGGCTCAACGATGAAAGAAATTGGTCAAATAAGTTGCAAATAAAATTTTGTTAAAAATAAATCCAGGTTTCAATAAAGATTAATTCTTATTGTCTCTCATTTTCTCTGATTTTTCTCTCGTTCTTATTGTCTATCACTACTAACAATTCTCTCTATCAGTTGAAAAAAATCCTTGAGATAAAGTATCATGATACAAAAAATACACATCCTGCATGTTAGTTTGCA
Source organism: Thuja plicata (assembly GCA_018584345.1). NCBI lineage: Eukaryota > Viridiplantae > Streptophyta > Pinopsida > Cupressales > Cupressaceae > Thuja > Thuja plicata. The sequence continues at coordinate 988,704 of MU227546.1, forward strand.
TACATCATAGACCATATAGTATGCATCATAAATGCATTCATCCAACATATACAAGTATTTAAAAAAATATGTAGATCATTTAGCATAGTCCATCATCATATCTGCATCATAGCTAATCACGTCATTGCATAAAGTGCATATGAAAATGCAAAATTATTAAGTGCATAATGCATCATCATCCATCATAATAGGAGATGCATACATAAAGGATAATATCATAAATTATAGAAAATCATAGACATCATGTGCATCATGTAAAGCATAAAGAAATATAGATCATAAACAGACCATATAGGGTCGCCAAAACTGCATCATATATGTAAATAACTTTAAATTTATCATGGTACAATATCAAAAGGAGAGCTAGAAAGATCACAAAATATATGAAAAAAAGTGTTTTATCTATAATCAACTGGAACTGACCCCACCCTCTGGTCTAGGGGGCCTAGGTGGTACTAAAGTAGAAGTCCCAACCTTAATATGTCCAGTAGGAGCACCTATCAATGATGGTGATGCTCTATCAGGATGAATCACTACACCACTTCCTTGTGATCTCCATGTCCCCTAGGATCAATGAGATGGGGTATAACTAGGGATTGTTTGTCCTAATGGCACAACCTTCTCATATACCCTCACCAATAATCAATTACCTATGCATCTCCTGAATCTTCCTAGTGCTCTCTACCCCTGCCTGAAAGTATTTTTTAATGATATGATGGGTAGTGGCATCCTAAACACTGGCATACATTATCCCTCTCCACATCCATCTCCCTCTATATTCCCTCCATCCTCCTATCCAACCCAGTAACCATTCCAACATACCAGTGAATCTCTCCACCTACTGCCTATTCCCTACCATCTACCTCAACAAATCTCACCTTTGCTTGACTCAAAATCTGAAGTAAATCAACATACTAACCCTTTAAGTCTTGAGAGTATTGTCTCAAACTATCTAGATTAGTAGAATCAATGTTAAAATTGGAAACCTATGGTCTAACAAGTACATCTTGCATAGTCTCATCAAATCCCTCCATGAATACATCCATTAGTCTAGTGTCATCACTTCCTATGGAAACATCCATCGGATCAGTATCATCACCTCCTACCACCTCTTCCATCCCATCATCACTACTGGAAGAGCCAATGCTACTGCTAGTGCTCTCGATCTCCTCTGAACTGCTACTAGTCATGTTAATATAAGCCTCCTCCTCTCCCACACCCTCTACTGCTGCCATAGGCACAACACTATGAGGAATAAATGGAACAACTACAATAGTAACCCCTCTATTGGGTCTCAAAATTACCTATCCCCAAAAGGTGCCAAAGGGGATAGGGAAGTCTTGGCCAATGAACAAGAATCAAATTCCTCTACTCTTTTGGCCTCAATTATGGCAAGGAGGGTGTACCTTTAGTCCTCATGGATTTCAATAATATTTTATCTATTTTTCCATTTGCCACTGAAACAATCATATTACTAGTCCTTAGAGTTCCTTCATTACTCTAAAACCCCTCCTATTTACCAAAATTAAATTTAAAAATTCTAAGATAAAAGAAAGATTATTACGAGATCAGTTCCTTTCGCCATTGGGTTTCAGAGTCTTCATTTATTAAACCTTCATGTACAACTCTGTGAGACAACTTATACCACCATCAAACATCCAATTATATTAATGTAACACCATTGTAATTACCACACATAACTAGTTCAATCGAATTTAATTCCCACGGGAGGAAACCAACTAAACAAGAAGAAACAAGAAAACAACTTCATTTTGACTTCTTGATTGTCAAGTCTATGTGTAGAACATACAGTGATTTTAACACAAGTCTTAAAGATGGTCATTGAATTCATATATCCAATATCACAAAGGACCTAATTTAATGATTAAAGAATAAATACATAACTCCATTTGAGCAAAGGATCTGTTCATTATATATTTTTTCTTCAAAAATATTTTCTGTACATCCGTACCCTTTTTGCTTACCACTATTACTATTTATAAGTTCTCCCAAAAATGGTTGTGGTTTCCTTGAAGATAAAGTGACAAGCTTCCAAACATTTCATATGTTATTTTTAGTAATTACATCAAAACTAACAAAATTCCACAACCCTACGATCTTATATAAAGAAACGCTTCATCTTCAGAATGCCCACCAATTATTGAGACACATGTTTTTTAAGATATCTTCAAGCTGGTTCTAGTAATTAGCTGGTTCCATCCTGAAATATTAAAAAAGAGCTTGAAGCTCTATTTTATCTCATTCCCCCTCAAGCTCCACCATATCACTATGGTATGTAGCATAGCTAATATAAAAGTTCCAAGTGACCGCCATGAGACCACTCAAAATAATAGATTGTTCTTGTTCCTCTTCCTCATTCAAGTTAGGCTACACTACATGATACAGATATTTATTTGATGACCCTCCCATCATTGGTAACCCCATCATATTTGTAAACTTACTATGAAAAATAACTAGTTTAGAAGCCATTATAAAGAATTTTATCGCCACCCTTATTTCAACATTATGCAGAAGAATGTCTCACACAAGAAAACTCCTCAGAAATTAAATCCCTGTAATTAAAACTTATCAGTTCATGACATGTCTCACACTTTCTATTGCATTCCATCCCATTGATGATGTAACACATTTAATGTCACTCTTTTCATTACGGAGTCCAAGCCTCCATAATATCCAAGTGGTAATTTTCTATCTCATCAATTTAAATTTACACCTTTAAGTTTCCAACCATTGCACTCCATTTGTCAAGGTAATCATGTCTTCACAATTTTTTTGTACCTAACATTTTTGCAGTGCAAAACCTTCAACATCGCCATTTTTCAATCTCTAAAAAAGATGGCTTGTGATTTTGCTGTCATGTTCCTGTTCCAATTTAAACATGTTTCTCTTGGTAACTAGCGTAGCTGGATGGAGAGTCCCAGTCAATGGATATAATATTTCTCAAAATATCTTGGTGTTCTTCCTTGATTATGCTACTAATTTTTAGAAAAGAAGCTTTCTTTGTGAATAATGTTTAATCCCTCAGGAATCTTGTGCCAAATCTCTAATCAAAACTTTACACAGATTTTTTAATATCTTTTAAATGCAAGATAATACTCCATAAGGTCCAGGTGGCAGTATCATTGTCAAACCACATAGATGACACAGCTAAAGCAGATCTCTATTTCATACCACCCATCATCTTGTGATAAACCCATTAGAATACACAAGGTGCCTCATGCAAGAAATGAACTTTCGCAATGTCGCATCTCCCAAAAATTACCTTCTACAAAATGACGCCATAATATCAATTTTGTCGCTATTTTGCAAGTCATGATTTTTATGCTATGTGAAACAACACTCATCAATACTTTTTATTTTGATCACCGGTCTTTAACATAATTCAATTATCTCAAATAGCTCCAACACCCTCCATCTCCACCATCATCAACATCACCTCTTCCACCTTGTCCTTCATCTCTCCCTCCATCTCTCCCTCTCCCTCATCCTCTCCCTCCTTGACCACCCTATATAGCTCCCCGAATTGTAAATTGCATTGTAATCCTAGTCACGATGTCATCTAAACGAGCCCTCCATTTCAATTTTTTCTCCTTTCCTTGAGGGGGCACCATAATAACTAGTTGCTAAAGTTGTTTCAGAGGGGAATATTTTTTCAATAATTATTTGAAATAACACTTGAAAACACATTACATCAAAGAGGGGAAAAATGTAGACACTTAAAAATGACCAATTGCTTTAATGCAATAAGTTTACTAACATTCTTCTTCACTTATTAAATAATCATTATTATTTAATTACTTGGCATCTTTCTACTATAAACTAAATTTAAAATCATCATTTCTCTATAAATTCCTAATTAATTGATTTTAATTAATTAATTAATATTTCATCAATAATTCATCTATAAAGTAATTAAATAATTAAATATTATTTAATTATTCCATGTGACCTTTATATTTAATTAAATAATTATATTATTTAAATTAAGTATTTCCTCTTATTATTATTACATTTATGTAATAATTAAATCAATTTCCCTCTCATAATTAAATAAATTATATTTTTTTAATTAAACTAATTGTTCCTCTTAGAAATAAATAAATATTAATTATTTAATTATAATCCTCACATGTGCAAAATAATTAAATTATTTTATTTATTTAATCATATTTACCCCTTCAATTATGATTCTAGTTAACTCCATAATTCTCTCTCCTAAATGATCAATTATATCAGTTATCTATTTAATCTATCTGGTCTTCTACTTCACCTCATCAATTAAAGGCATAAACAAAATCAGTTAACTCCACCATCTATTCAAACACATGCAATCAATTGATTTCAACTCCCACTCACTCTGAGTTCAACTCTTCAATCTATCCTCTTAACAAATCCATCTGTTTTATCAACATGCAATCAATTAAGCTCAACTCCCACTCACTCGGAGTTCAACTCTTCAATCTATCCTCTTAATAGATCCATCTATTCTGCCAACATGCAATCAGTGGAGTTCAACCCCCACTCACTCTAAGTTCAATTCTTTAATCACAACCAATCAACCCACCAATCCTGGAAATTGATTGGAACCCTAAATATCTTATAAATAGAGAAATAATTCTCTTAATTTGTTAACTGTAATTGCTTTGAATCCTTATGTTGTCACATCGAGCACTCATTTTTGAGATCCCACATTGCATAAAGAAGGAGAAAAATGAAGGAGAACTTCTGGTTTGCATGTTCATGTGTTTTAATTAATTTTATTATGATTTGATGATTATGCATGTTGTTTATTTTCTTCCTCTTTCTATATTGGGAATACTAACTGCCTAACAGATCTCTTTGTGGTTGAGATTTTGATGTTATTGCAGTGTTTTATAGATACCTTTTACCCCAATTACAGTGACTAGAAATGATAAAGAGAAGCAAACTATTGAGGAAGAACCTGACTAGAGGAGACTTAGGAGAGAAAGTGGTAACAAACATTACAAAGGTATGGTAACAAACATTTCAAAGGTACTTGTTTCAAATGTGGTGACATAGGACATAGAGATTTTCAATGTGCCGAGGGATCTAGCAAAAGCCTGGGCAAACAAAATCTTGTGGCACATGAGGAGAAAACTACTGATGCACTTGTGGAGAGTATGAAAAAAGTTGAGATGGCATAATCTCTTATGCTTAGGAGATTCATGTTGAGTAAGAAGGAATACGAACCTATACAAAGTAGGAATTTGTTTAGGAATGTATTTAAATCAAGAGGTAAATGTTGTAAGGTTATTATGGATAGTGGTAGTATTGATAATTTGGTATCAAAAGAGATGGTGCAGAGCTTGACTTAAAAAAGGCTTAAACATCCTTGTCCTTATGGGATAAGTTGGTTTCAAGATGATCACAAGGTGGAGGTGAAAGAAAATTGTTTGGTGAACTTCAACATCAGGCCTTATAGAGATGAGGTATTATGTGATGTGGTATCTATGAGTGCTTTTCATGTTATATTGGAAGACCTTGAAATATGATAGGGGAGTTATCGATTGCAGAAGTAACTTGGTCACAATAGAGAAGGATGGAAAAAAGTTTACTTTGGTTCCGTTGAAGGAGGAAGAGGGGAGAAGTGCAAGGAATTTGAGCATTGTGAAGGGTTACTATTCGGAGAAGAAGAATGAAAAATTTTATATGGATCTGAAGAATGATCTTGGAGGCAGAATGAGAACCAGTTGGTATCAGATAATAGGAAGGGTAAAGTGAAGCACTAGAAGGCTTTGGTTTTTGATCAGATGAATTTTTGTACCAGAGGTAAATCATGTGAGTGAAAGACAAGAGGTGATATTAAATGTTATTTACTACTAAGTACTCATGTGGGGCAGGCTAAAGCACATGTAGACCATAAGGAGCTAATGGATTTGATAGAAGATGGAGAAAAAGTACAAAAAAAGAAAGTTGCAGATAAAGAGGATATTTGGATTAAGAATGAGGATGGGATTTATGTCATGAATCTTGTAAGATGTTCATAAGTTATTCTTATGGAACATATTATTCTCACTAGGGTGTCTGATGCAAGAGCATCATTGGCTTGTTGGCAATCTTGCATCACACAAAAATATTTCCTTTTAGTTTTGATTTGTTTTCCAGTTCCTGTATTTTTAGTGGCGTTCCTTGGTTTTTGATCATTTATTGTTGCAAAACTTAGGGTTTGTTCTAGACATTATGTTTTAATTATGTATGGGTTCGTACCTCAATCAGATACTTTGCTGAGGAGATATTTTGGATTGATGGTCAGTTTTGTGTGTTCTTCAAGTTCTAACGACTAGATGAGTTTTCTGATTTTGCAAAGTATTTTCCTGATTGACAAAGCTTTGTGAATCATATCATGATGTTCATGGGTCTTTGGATGATTCCTCTCTTGGATTGTGTGTCATTTCTACATCTTGGCATCAAGATCCTTATGATTTGGGTGAAAACCTATATTTCTGTATTATGTTTTCATGTTCTTTGGAAATGTAATAGATCTTGGTAGACATATATGTTGTGAAGGCTCTGTATATTAAGGCAGTTGATCTTTGTTTAGGACAACAAAAAGGAAGGAAACTAAGTAGTGGTATCTCTTAGTAGGATAACCTTTGGAAGGTTAGCACTGGGGTTTAGATGTGGATTTCGATTGTAATAAGGCAGGTATGCTGAAATAATGTAAGTTGCATGTTACAGACCAATATGATGTAAATATTTAATTCTGTGATAATGCAAATGTGTGATTTGCATGTTTCCAGTATATTGTTGAGTTATTATTGATCTTGTGTTGTTGATTTCCACTATGTTGACTCGTGCTGCATGTTTTGGACCATCTCCATTGGGGAAACTTCTGCCATGATTGCGTCGATTAATAAACATTTATTTACTAAAAATCACACATTAGTGTGCAATGGGAACCCGTAGAGTTATGGAAAGGTCATTTAAGTATGTGTCTCTTTATTTTTCACTCATTCTCATTCTCTCTAGATCTCCTTATCTTTGTATCAATATATCTCACCATCTATATATCTTTATAACTCTTCCTCTCTATTTCTCCTCTCTATGTATCCCTCTATATCTTCCTAGATCTCTTTCTATATTTACCTCTTGATCTATCTGTAACTCTCTATTTGTTTTTCCCCATCCTCCCACTTTATATTCATCTATATCTCTATCCAACCATCTCTCTCCATCACCCCCTTCCTATACCTTTTAATATTTACATCTCTATATTTAAATATACTTTGAATGAATGTCTTTATATTTCACATTTTTCACTTGTGGACATCCTTTTTGTTTTAAAGGTGGATATTGTATAGCTCATTTTTAATGATTTATTAATCTAGAAAATATATTTATAAATTCACTCTAAATCACTCCCTAAACCACGTATTTAAGTAAAGTGGATAGTGTAAATACAAATAGACAATTGAAGGTTATCATTGCGAAAAAGTAAATGTAGCGAACAAGGTAAATTAGCTTAACATATAAAATACTCGGCCTTTATTACTCATTGAGATCACATTAGAAAAGTAAAGTCTGCCCTATCCATCTTTTCCCCACATGAAGATACCAAATAATGTATAATATTTTAATTTTTTTTAATGAATTCATTTAAAAATTAAAAATAATTAAATCTATATTTAAAGGGGCTAATGTCTACTATAATGAAAACTTTTAACAATGAAATGGAAAATTAATTTTTTTATAATTTTAAATAATTAAATAGATATAATTTTCTTTTAAACTATATTATTAATAAAAAATTAATGGTATTCAAATTAAAAAAAAAAAATTATTAAAGTTTTTCTTGGCAAAATGAAATTTTAAAATCCATATTTAATCAAAATCTAGAAATGAAATTATTTAATTTTTTTTCTTGTAAATACCTAAATTATTGTATATAAATGAAATATTTATTTCAATGTATTATTGATACAGAACAATGACATTACTCTTCGTGAATAACTCTATCTACCTCTCTCTACAACTTTATCTACCCCTCTATAACTTTATCTACATCTCTCTAGCTCTCTCTATCCCTCTAGCTTTAGCTACCTTGCTCTATCTTTTTCTATTCATATCTTTCTTGCTCTATTTACCTCGCTATATCTCTTTCTATCACTCCCTATCCATCTCCATCTCTCCTACTCTATTTCTCTCTCTATCTCTCCTCTCTCCATATATTGCTATCTATATCACTCCCTCCATCTCTCATTCATTTCATCTCTACTACTTTATATATGTATCTCTTTTTCTCTATGCATCTCCCTTGCACTCCTCTTTATATTTCCTTCTATCCAGATATTTCTTTACATCTATCTCCCTATATTTATATGTCTATATAAATTTATTATCATTTATTGCTTATTTAAATTATATATTATTTAATTTTAATGATTCAAATGCATGTGAAATGTTATTCAAACTTATTAATAATTGTAACATAAAAATTATTAATAGATAGATTGTTAGATTGTCGTTGATGATTGAATGATATGTTATGTTACCAAAATGTAAAGGAGAGAATTGTGGTTTAAGAGGGTTTGAATTGTTAATTGTTACCTATGTTGATTGTATATTACAATTATGATTGTGATTAAGGGAAGATAAGATGCTCCTTTCCTTCACCTTCAAATACACAAATAGGAGATCCAATTTTGATCAACCCCAAAGGGTTAATACACAAATGAATCCAATATTTGGAAAGA